>JAQFYT010001041.1:0-18918 GCA_034694925.1 Ceratophysella denticulata
TTCGCCCGCAGTTAATTAATTAAGGTTACGTAAACCTGGCGGTGAGACTTGGAACTGAGCTCCTTTTAGGTTCCGCTTAAATTAACTAGTTCTAACTAATCATTTGTTTGAATGGACTCGGGGTAATTGAGCCACAGTACCCTAATGCTGGCAACACGCTTGATTTGAGAGAGATCCAGTATGGAATTTCATGAACGAATTTCTTTAACGCAGAACGTGTCCAAAATTAATGCTACAGCGTTTTCCGCCGAGGAGGGCAGGGTAGCCAGAGTGAAGTACCATTTGCTTATGGGAGCGGACTCGTAATTTGATTGTAACGTTTTCGGATTATTTTTAGTAAAAGACTCCGCCTTTTCGCGGAATGCTTTCGTTTTTAGAAGAGCAATTAGGATTCACAGAGATCGGAGAACCCGCTCGGCTCCAAAGCGCTGCTGAAGCACATTCAAATCAATTGAGTAATAATTACCTTGATAGAGTTTAACTTATTTAATTCGATTATTTTAGCAATTATAATGATTTAGATTGTATTTTATTATTGAAATCGAATATTTTTGTAAAGTACTTAATAATCGCAATTAATATATTTAGATCTGATATATACCTAGGTACACACGTACGGACTAAATATTGGAAAATGAATTTCTCAGTCCACTGTTATACCTACGTAAATATACTTTTTGCACAAGAGCCGAAATAAATTAATAATGTTTACTTCCCAAATAGAAATGATTGTCTCTGACACTTTCAGGAGCAGGAAACTTGTTAGAAAATTCTATGCTGATCGTGATATCACCTCCATATTACATACATATAGTTGCAATGCCCAGAGCCGGGGTAAATTCTGATCGACCTTGAGGTTGATTGAGCTTATTGATTGAGCAGTTGCAGCACATTCATGGATTGAAAACCCTCGACCTTTTGCCTTTGCCAGTCTTAGATCAAATACTTGTTTTTGTCTGTTTGCAAAAAACTTACGCTTCATAGGCTATTCATAGGATCTTTCAGGATTTCTTCCCTTTAGGCGTTTACATTAAAATTTTACTACATGAAGATTTCTGAGCGCTTCACAACTATTTCATCGGTCACAGACTGTCAATGCGAGTTGTAACGCCTGCATTGCACATCGAAAACTGTGGACGGACGGACAGACAGACGACAGGGGACATCCCATATGACCATTCTGGTCTAAAAGGAATCCAACTTGTATTTGGTTTCGACTCCTCCTGCTGTGAGACCACCACCGATATGATGACTGATCCCAGCTCAACTGTCGTCGGCCAAACAAACCGAATGAATCCACAGACTTGAAGAATGAAGAACTCCAACCTTCCTATCTCTATGTACATAGGTAGGTATGCTAACCGCAGCAGCAAAGCAAGTAGGATAAGGAGCAAGATGCGATGGAGTGAGTGACTGCGAGTGAGTGGACCGCTACGGAAGTTGTAAGTTGTGCTGTGTGTAAAGTGTGTCGGGGCTCGCTCGCTCGGGGTCAGTCACTTCAGTTAAACCCCCGCCCACTAGTCCCGCCCAAGAAACGAGTTGTAAGTAGGAGTGCAAGTTTACCCCAATAATACATCTACATTTCTTCCTCTGCTGCTGATGATCTGTCCAAGAAAGACTAGCAGCTCAGCTACATATGTAGCAGTTTTTGGGTTATGCATGCAACATGCATGCGTGCAAGCCTAACAACAATCAACAATAATTGAGCCCGATTCTCAGTAGGTAGGTTGTAGGTAGGTATAAGCCAAGTACTACATATAAAAGTCGGCTTGTTTTATTTAGTTTTATTCATACGCCATCATTCATCTGTGTCTTATTGTTGTGGTTTTTTTTTACAGATCCCTTGGCATTGGGATGCTCAACTAATGACCACTATACTGCTATACTATGTACAGTGCACTAAAACCGTGCAGTATCGTCGACAAGTGACTAGTAGTAGAAGTAGAGGGTTAAATATTAAATCTATATCATCGATCCAAGATCCAACCATGTGGCATGTAGCTGTGCTGTAGCCGTAGTCCAACAACAATACATGTACACCTATCACCTATCTTATCTAAGGTTGAAGGTAAGAAAGTACATCTTTCATACACAATAAAATTGAATTGACTTAATAAGGTACTTTGTGTTTGTATAAGTACTGATGTATATACATATAAGGTATTCTAAACTATGGTGCACCTGACCGTACCCTACCCACTTACTCTACATTCAATATTATAAGTCTCTTTATGCTAACAATTCTTGTGTTGTTATTTGGTGTTTGTTACCTACCTTTTTTTTTTACTTTCCCCTCGCCTTATACTCACAAAAAAAGAAGTGCAGCTGTGCTGTTGTAAAGTTATGCTTGTACACTGCACTAACACCAACCTTGACACTTGATCATTGATCAGATCAACCTTTTCACCTTTCTTTTTTGTCCAGTCTACCGACAACCAAAAACTAACTGTTAAATACACCTACACTGTCACCTGTTGTACAGATACACCTGACACAACAACAGCTGACTAACCTGGCATCTCATCTCGTCAACTGTACTGTCGACTCTGTGAGACCTCAAGCAAACCAAGATACTACCATTCTATTCCTTTCAATAAGAAATAAGATTTGGAGAAACCTGACACATGGCACCCTGAATTACTTCTTGAATTAATTCTTGATGTTGAATTCTAGTAATTCATATTTACTACTGGTGACTACTGACTGACGAGCTAGAAGTGCGTATTTAATGAACATTACAGAGTAATTACTCTAGGGACGAAAACCCTAGGACCTCGAAGCCTTTCTCTCCTTCTGGAGGCCTCACTTGCATTATGTTTTATGTGTTCAGGAAGGCCTCAACCTCAATTAACGGTTTCGAGGTCCTGCATGCAGTATATTCAGCATGTAAGCAATAACAGAACCTAATGGTGTCTATTTTGTTTTGTATATTTTTAGGGAATTCAGAAACTCAAGGATTTGAAAATTCCTAACCCTTTATCCTGCGATGGTATTTGGAGAGCTCGTTGATCCACAGCTATGTCTACAAAACAACAACAACTTGATATTATCGCTGGATAAAAACAGGACAGCTCCTTTGTCCCATGAAGAAATGGATATGCTGGCAAAAATTGAAGAAGCAAATAGGTAATATTAGTAATTTTGCTTGACATGTGAATTCGGGTCAGTTAGGATCCGACCCGGGATCTGAAATATCATGTCGGTGTATTTCCAATAATGACAAAATCCTATTTCAAAACTTATGTCCTAGTCCTTGCAATTTCAATAGGCTGGCTCAGGCAAGGGTTACCGAAATTGCAACCTACTGAAAAATATCGAAATACGTTGTATTATTCAGGCTACAAGTACAAGTACATACTTTTTTCTTAACTTCGTATAAATCTAACCTAAGTTTAACATACCTGAAAATTTAAAACATTCGAGAACTAATGCTATTCCTATCGTTGGTTGATCGACGTTAGATCAGTGAAAGTGAAAAGACTCAGGGTAGCATGAAAGGGAGAGGGCTAGCGATCAGGTGCGTGTCAAGGATGTCGTTTCGGCGGCGGGGGTCATGTCGGGTTATGTTATGGTTATGTTAGGTTAGGTCCACTGTTGAAGTGCCCGATCGGATTCGACGGATCAACTCGACAACATGGGCTAAGCGTGTAACGATATCATTCATCAAAATCGTGTTACGCCAGTATAATCGGAATATGAATATTTCATTAAATTATAGCTAAGTAATTCCGACGTGTAATGGTAGACGATGGTTGAACCATTACCATTAGGCAGTGCAATAATAGCTCATAATACAGGAACTCGACGCTTACGGGATCGAGGAAAACCTCGCACCTTCATTTTCATTATTCATCATTAAGTATGTTCTCTTGCTAGTCATTATTATCTCACACAGCGATATTTTAATACATGTATGATCTATGTATTTATCATCGTTTCTATCAGCGTCAGCAGCGGACCTTTAGTATCTTGAAGGATAGTGAGTGCCCCTCCCTTGCAACGACTTTTCGTATGTTAAACCGTTAGATGCTCAGTAACTCGTGAACTTTGACCTGTCGTAACTCATAAACTAGTTACTCACACTCACAGTCACAGTGATACAAGTTAGTGCGGCTAGGTTGGGTAGATTACGTTGTTCAGTTGTTCATATTTAGTAATGTGAACGAAAATACACACTGTGAGATACTTGTTTTTGCCTATTAGGGTATATGCTTATTCCTTGTTTTACCGACGCCCTGTAATATGTAATTATAAAGTTACACTCAATGGCCTAATAAATCAACACAACACTCGTTCTAAATTAGTAACATCGCATAACGTCATACATTAGTTAGTAGTACTTGTTAGTTTAACGAAGTTGTTGGTTTATAAGCAAGTGAACACGGTGCTGTTCAAGTGGAGTGCGGGTAGAGAAATTGGAGTTGTAATTATTATAATTATACATAAATAGCGGTGATGATGTGCAATTAAGAATGGAAATTCATGGCAAATACGAAATGAG
Organism: Ceratophysella denticulata; assembly: GCA_034694925.1. Classification (NCBI taxonomy): domain Eukaryota; kingdom Metazoa; phylum Arthropoda; class Collembola; order Poduromorpha; family Hypogastruridae; genus Ceratophysella; species Ceratophysella denticulata. The sequence goes on from JAQFYT010001041.1 coordinate 4,502, forward strand.
CAACTGGCATTATTAGAGAAGTTGGTCCTGGCCCAGGGATCAGTTCGAATATGTTCGTTGTCAATTCATAAAACAAAATCAGGTCAAATAATTATTGAGTCTACCTCTAGATACCTAGGCCCCTATTTAGTCTCCTGGATTCCTATTTCTATTATTTAGTCAGTCCGTAATATTCTCCTAAGTTGTGGTGACTGACTGACAACTCGATACGCGTCTCACAAGCAATGGATCAGAGCAATCAAATTGATGTGGGACTCAAATGTTTAGTTGAGATAACCGTTGAGCCAGTGTCTTCTGATGAGAACTCGGATCGCGATTCTTGTACATTTCCTGAATTAAGTGAAATCGGGGCTCACCCTGAAGACGAGACATTGGAAGATGATGGTGATTGTGGAATTGTCTTGCGTTGTAAGGCGTCCACCTCAGGATCGGTAGGCGCCGGCGCCGATGGTAGTGAAATATTCGAGTGTTATGGAGTGGATACGAGCGGTGGTCAACACTTTCTGTCAACTCAAAAGCCCACATTAGTTAGATCCCAGTCCACACCAGGCTATGATTGCGTCGGCTCCTCGGAGACTGACTTATTAGAAGGCGAAAACTTCCTTAAGATTGACCAAGAACAACAGCCAAAGCGACGGAATACGATCACTGATATTTTTAAATGGTGGGTATATGACACGTATATCGTCCACCCGTGTGTGTAACAATTGTCTAAGTTAATAACCAGGACAATTGGTTGTGGATTTTTTACGGATTGCTCAATATAATTCTCACCTAACATTTTATTGCTTTATTTTGCAAACTGAAAATTTTACATTCAAATTCAAATATTTGCGTACTTAGTATAAGGCTCATTACGAATTAAGACTCCACAAAATATCGAAGCGATGATGGGGAACCAGTAATATTTTGTTAGTTTGATTGAGCTAAGTTAAGGTTAGATTTTTCTTAATGCCCCCTGACCGCGTTTAGGAAAGCATAGCCGAATTCATGTTAATGGAATACACCGACAAAACTGCATCATATGCCGCAAAAGAAAGGTGACTTAAAGAGAGTACCACCCCTTGATATACTTTAAATATTATTTTATAGGTTAATAGAGTCCGATTCGAAATCTTTCAATTCGCTCCCTGGAGTTAGCGTAAACTCTCATTCGAGAAAGAGTTCGGATGCTTCGGAGCTCTCGTTCTGTCAAGGATCTGAGAGGGGATCAGAGGAGACTGAAGAGGATCTTTGGATAACATGGGGGAAAATTGTCAATGAGTGGGATAGCTATTGGAGGAAAAAAAATCAACTTGTTCGGGTATACATTAGTGCACAGGGATGTTCCGAATGTTCGGTTTTCTTTTCTTGATAATTTGTCAAACTCAAATTTTGAATGAGCTGCTCTAAGTTGACTGCATCCGTTTTGTGTTCATCTTAACATTGAGTTCACCCTCGCCTCAGTGTGCACTGAGGCGTTTGGATTTTTGTACTGAAAGCGGTGTACAATTAGACCACAAACAAACATTCGGTACACCCCTAGCAGAGGATTAACAATTTATCGTGTGTTCGTGTTCTGTGTTCTGCTTAATACTAAATATATTTTGTTTTCACTAGGATTTGGTAATGGTCGGTATTCCACACCATTTTCGTGGTATCGTCTGGCAACTCCTATGTGGAGCTCACGACTCTCCTGAAAAGTTTAAATATGCCGATTATATCAAATCAACCTCTGCATGTGAAAAAGTAAAGTCTTTTATTTCATAAATTCTATCATTTGGGGAACAGGATTCGTTCAAAACTATTAAATTGTGAACTTTGAATCTTCTTTGACTCAGGTTATACGAAGGGATATTGCGCGGACCTACCCGGAACATGAATTTTTCAAGGAGAAGGATGGACTAGGACAGGAGTCCCTGTTTAATGTGATGAAAGCGTATTCACTGCATGACCGAGAAGTAGGCTATTGTCAAGGTTCAGCCTTCATTGTGGGTCTCTTGCTGATGCAGATGCCTGAAGAGGAGGCCTTCGCTGTAGTTGTTAAATTAATGCAGGTTATTGAAAATTTTCCTTTCCCACATAATCGGACTAAATACAACTACGACCTAGGTTTTATGTTTAAGCCTTCTCTAAAATTAAATAATTTCTAGGATTATCGACTACGGGAAATGTTCAAGCCCTCCATGGCGGAATTAGGATTATGCATGTATCAGCTGGATGCGTGTGTACAGGTAAGTTATCACAAACTTCTATTTGTTCATTATTTTCCATCTCTCTCATGTGTTGTGTCTTCTGGTAATATAACAAAACTTCTTAAGTATCCTATTTCTTATGCTCATCTGTAACTTGTAACTTACAACTAACTACCTGTAAGTACGAATTAATTATATAATTGCAGGAGCAATTTCCGGAGCTCTTTGTCCACTTTACTTCTCAAGGATTTCATACTTCCATGTACGCATCTTCATGGTTTCTGACTATATTCACCACGACGCTTCCATTAGCTGTTGCTTCACGAATTATGGATATGTTCTTAATGGATGGAATTGAAGTCGTCTTTCGTGTAGCTCTGGCTTTGTTGCATTTAGCGAAATCCGAACTTCTATACTTGGATATGGAAGGGATGCTCAAGGTAATCAATTCCTCCTCACATTTACAGAGGGTTTTTCTATGTTAATTTTCTCTAGCGTAACCTTTGTCGCCCATGAAATGTTGCATAAAGAAAAGGTAATTTGAAGCCTATTTTAATGGATCTGGGCTATTACTACCTTAAATTATGAACAACCCTGTACAGTAAATGTTCATTGCTTTAGTTTTTTTCTTGGAGACGATTGAATCTGAGCTACATAAATTATGGCTGTATTCGATTTCAGTTTCTCCAAAAGGAGATACCGCCCCGTGTTGCAGCAGACCAAGAATCTCTATTCGTCGTTGTGCCTCAGATGAAATATAACACCAAGAAGATGAAAAAGTTAGAGAAGGAATACGCAGCAATGAAAACCAAAGAACAAGAAGAGATGGTGGAACTTCGTGTATGATAATGATCATTATGTCTCGAGGTTACTCAAGATTGAACTACCATCTAATATTATAAATTAATTTACAACTTAGCGTCTCCGCTCGGAAAATAAACTTCTCAAGAAGAGGATTGAGGTACTGGAATTGGAATCATCTGAGCTAGCCAATAAGCTCATCCAAGGCCAGGTAGGCCGAGCTGAAGAAGTGGAAACTTCATTCACCCTCAAACGAGAACTGGCTGCGGTCAGACAGCATTATTTAGAAACAATGAAGCATTTAGAAAATGTAACTCAGCAGTATCAAAATCTGCTCCTTGTGTTGGATGAAACTGTAAGAGTATACATAGTGCATACGCCTTATAATTAGTATAATTAGCTGACTGAACTTGTTTCATTTTGTGGTCTGTACTCAGAACTCAACAAGGCAAAATTCCATGGATGAGATATCTCTTAAGTCCGAATTACTGAAGCAGAACGAAGATCTGGTCAATTGCCTGCAGAACGAACTGGTAGAAGTTAGGTTGCAGGAGGCCGAGAATGCTGTAACAATGTCAGATCTGCGTACTCGAATACAAGAGCTTGAGGAGGAGAAAAAGAAGCTTCGGGAATCTGCTGTAGACAACACTGTTGCTCATCTTCAGGTTTGTAGTTTACACTAGTTGACGTTTCACTTTGAATTATACCGTGAAGTTGGGAAGTTAATTTGACCGTGTGTGTGTGTCCCCTTCCTTCAGGAAGAACTGATAGCCGTGAAACTCAGAGAAGCGGAGGCTGCATTATCCTTGAAAGAACTTCGTCAAAAAGTCTCGGAACTCACTGGGCAGTGGCAAAAGCATGTACAAGTATGTGTAAATCTAAAAAATGTATATGTATATCATTAGATGGATACTTTTTGATTTATTATTTATTTAAAATTACATTTTCATCTCAAAATTAAATCTTAGGACCATGAGGATAGTGTCACCGACAAGAAAAGCACGGGAACACCGCTCGGAAATCTGTTTACTTCAAGTCGTGTAGAAGTACAGCGATTGGAGGAGGAAGTAATGGGGCTTAAGCTACGAGAGATGCATACCGTGATTGAGCTGAAGGAACACCGATTAAAAATTATGGAACTTGAAACACAGGTACTTCCATGTCAAAACTATAAAGAATCAACGGTAGTTTATATTATCTAACATAACGTTCGTACTAGGTGCAAGTTACATCAAACCAACTGAAACGGCAAGAAGATGAATGCAAACGACTCAAAGATGATTTAGATCAGTCTGTTAAGCAAAACAAAGACACTCAAGCCAAACTGAAAGATGAAAGGCGGCGCTACAGTGACTTGGAGTCTCGTTTGAAGGAAGATTCTGTTCATGCCAGAATTAGGGATGCAGAAAAAAGTCAAAAAATGTTTGATTTATCACAACAAATATCATGTCTTCGACTAAAGAACCAAGAGTTAATAGCTGAAAAAGAGCTTCAAAATGATCCATGTTTGTCCGTCAATGGGTGCGACGTGGGCGGTGATAAAGTAGACTCTGATGTTGAGGTCACCCAACAATTGAACGAATTGCAGGCTTCACCAAGTGAAAATACCACAACGCCGTCTTCGATAGCTCCACTGTCTCTCCCATCAAACGATAAAGACTAATGAGTACTTCGATTGTAAAATGAAAATGTAACTCTTTAGGTAGTTGAACTGTACGGGGGAGTCAGACTTAGTTACTGTAAAAAAAGCATTCAGAAAAATATGCTGACACCGGCTTAAGTATTAATACTGACTTTTCGTATACAGGTAGAATCAGGCATTGGAAGCATTGTGACTAACCTAAAAATTGTTGAAATGGGTTAGTTAAGCGATTAGGTTCTGGATTAGATATTTCGGTGCTAGGTGCTATGATATGCCACCTGTAGTCACCATACCACAAATTCTTTATAAATCAAATCTGTGATTTCGTGTGCTGCTAGAATAGCATTTACTTCCAATTTGTGTTAAACCGTAGATGGTATGTAGAAGGGAACTTGCACTTGAGGGTAGTATTTATTTATATTCCGTGTGAATTGTGAATGTGTTTTTGTGTGCAACAAAATGAGTTTTGTAAAACAGGAGTTGTTGAACACCATCTCTAATTGGTGTGTGGCGACTTCCGACCGACCCATCATTTCCGACTCTAATCATTTCCGACCCGCCCGGAGTTTTGATTGTACATGCTGGGCTAACTTGATTGTATTTGGTTAGGTTAGGTTCTTCTAAACGGCCGCAGAGGATTTTTCTTAATTCGAGTTAGGTTAGGTCCTGTTTATTCAAGTGCCCGAAGTGCACGCAGAATAAACTTGACCAAACCTATCTCGAATTAAGAAAAATCCGACGACTAGGACTCATACAAGTGTGAGAATCATACGCTGCGGTCGGAATTGATAAGGGTCGGAGTCGGAAGTCGCCACAAATTCTCTAATTTTGGGTTGAAATTGGATAAGTACTCATTTAAACACGTATTTAAAAAATGGTTGATATGCAACGTTCTGGATTAGATTCGTTGCATGAAGATTCTAAGTTCCAGATTTGCCCTGTTCGCGTTTGGTGGACTATTCAAAAACCTAGTTAACTGCACATCAACATCATTGAGTACACTTGCGTATTTTACAGTGTTTAAATGAGTATTCAATTTATCCAGCTTCAAAGCCAGGTTTAAGTGGAATTGGTCGTATTTGGTCGGCTTCAGTACTTAACCGTTAAATTATAGTTAATCTTGTTTTGAATACCTTGAACGGATGTATTTGCGTTACACTACAATAACTGTTACTTTACTAAATACAAACTTCAGCCCACTAGATATTAAAAATTTTTATACGATCCTCGTAACGTAACTCATTTTGTATGGCTTAAGAAGTGTGCTATTTACATGTATTTACATTTGCATTATCGAGGCAATAAAATCTGGCGTGTTACATATAAGCAACAACAATAAACTTACGTTATGCTGATGCAAGAACAAGTACTTGGTAATTCATAGGCCTTCTCATTTCCAATATTCCATAAACTCAGACAAGAACCAGGAATCCAACTTCTTGACAAAGTATCAAAAGCGCTAAATTACTTCATAGTTGGTTTGGTACCTCTTGTGGAGGTGCGGCTGAGCTCTAGCATTAGCATTGCGGTTCTACATACAATTACTATGTAGTACTAAGTAGTTCCCTGTTAAGTACATGTACCCTCCTGTAGTTATCCGACAGAGATTCTTCGTGGGTCGATACGGTACGGGTACAGTACGGCGGATCCGAATCCACATGAACATGAGTAAAATGTGCAGATAGCCTACAGCTACAGCACATGCTACTTTCTCCCTCTTTCCCTATAAGTATGCACTTGGTAACAATAAAACAATTATTTTACGTACCATTGAAGCTATTACTGGCACTACTTACTGTTTTAAATATTACTCAGCTCTGTAATTACATTATGAAGCAGTTCGATAAGCAATATACCTAATAATTTATGCGTGGGTCCGAATTCATGTAATTAGAATCTTCTGTGCAGTTCATTATTGAGCAAATTAGCGTTGATTCTATGTCGTTTAAGGTTTATCTTATCAATGTACGATGGAGGTTCATAAAGTAATGTCGCAACTATGTTCAAACTTTTATATCTGCAGATTGTCAATTTATTTCAAAAACGGAAAAGTTGACAGTTCGAGTTCGAAAGAGATTTCAAGAACCCCAAATTTTCAACCAGAAATCTTAATCTGTTCAGTTTTTATTATATATTCCGTAAAACTTTACGAAATATATAATAAAAACTAAAAAGCCTTAAGGTAGTATTACCAGCCTAATGCCAGCTAAATGGAGATATTACATAAACCGAGAATAACGCTAACACCCGTCGTGTTCGGTCTTAAGCACCACAATACCGCAGTGGAAAGACAAAAGCATGTAGAATCAAGACCGGTTATAGATTTAGCATCAAATGATCGTTTTGGTGTCTAACTTTGAGTTTCAGTAATAAGCTTTTTAAGCATCTTCACATTAGGCAATGATAATGATAATTTTCAACAACTGACAATCTTTCTTGTGAGGTCTTGCTTATAGGTCTTGCTTATAGGAGTGGACAGGAAAGAAGTTATTCTTGTGACCAATTCATGTCTTGTCTTATTAGCTAGCTTTGGGCTGGTAAAAGTTGAAGTTGAAGTATCTACCTTAAAGTTGTACTTACTGTAGTTGTCTTCAAAATTCCATATCTCCTGATTGACAATGCCTATGGATGAAATTTAACCGTTTGTTATCAATGATGTTGCTTGTTTCAATCCCAAAATTTCGTATTCTGTTTTTTTTCTTCAATTTCCATGCCCGGAGTCCGCTCCGTAGTAGACTAGTAGAAATGCGTCATAATAGAACAGAAACGAGAATCAAGGAAATCTTGTAAATTTGCAGATATATGCGTCCGCTTTCTCCCCTCCAGCCTCAGTTCGTCATCCGTGCTGCACTCTGTACTTTAACTAGTGCGTATACATTAATCAGAAACTCAAAGAATTAGCTGTCAAAGTCAAAACCAGATCATAACGTTGTTTTTGCAAATTGGTCGAACATGGGCAAAGTGATTGTGATAGCCAAGGCTATTTTAACTCGAATAATTTTTGCCACCCATGGCTTCATAGCAATATGGCGAGCAACAACTATTAAAAATGATCCATATTACTGGTATCTTGCTTCATCAATTTTGGCGCTCTTCTTTGAAGGAATCTTCACACTCACAATTAAGAAAAATCAAGAATGGAAGTGGTAAGAGACATTGAATGATTTATTCGGGGAAAGTGTGCAGCACTAGTGCTTTAATTTATTTAAACGCATGATGCTTGATTCCTGTTCGAGTTGGGATTGGGATTCAGCATTATTGGTCTACTGTAAGAGAAACTTTGACCAATCCTAAATATTATTCTCGCAAACAAACCAATTGGGTGGAAGAATTTTTGTAAAACCAAATTTTTCCCAAAACGGGGGAGTTCATTTTACGAACGGCAAAATGTACTATATCCCCATGTTGAATTTACGACGGGAAGTCGAAAGTCGACAACGCTTTTAAAGCGTTCAAAACGACGAAACTCCGAGAGGACGAAAACTAAAACTATTGAAAACAAATTGAACAGGAGGTGTCTAGAGATTCATAATATTCCCAACCAAGCCTAACCTAACTTCATTTAACATCATATTATTCATCATCATCATCATTCAGTTTATTTGACATGCCCGCAGGCTAATCAACTGGAGAGGTTTGACAGACACAATTTTAGTTATATATGGTGGTTTTTAAATAATTGTAGGTATTATGTATAATATACTGAATATAGTTAGTTGGTGTTTGTATTGTGGATATTATAGTGTATACATACTAATACTACTATGTTGGAAGTAGTGTTACTTACTTATGTTAACATAAAGCCTGGTGATAATCCATATACCTAATATAATTTGAGATACATTGAAATTAGTTACCACCTGAAACCAATGAACGAGCGGACAAGAGGGGAAGGGATTACCCGAGTACACCGCTAGCTTAGCCTTTCCAATCCATAGCCACTCCTGTTGACTGGTAAGAAGAACACCATGCCCAGAAAATCCAGGTATCGGTTATCGGATGTGGAGAAGGCAAGGTCATCGCAGGGAACGGTCAGCAACTCCAACCAGATAAATGCTTGAATGTTGTAGATTGTTGACGACTGGTGTACTGGAGACATTGATTTAAGTTGAGGGATTAGCTGGTCGATGAATAGTGTTGTGATAATTGAAGAAGCGACATGGACCCGAACAGACTTGATTGAATTATCCATATCCAACTCACGACCCTTAAATATCCAGGGGAGTATTACTCCGGCCCCGCCGTCAGAAGATAGCTTTTTTCTTCAAGGCCGATTTAGCACTCCTATAGATGTGTATTTTACCTTTACCGTATTTGACCATTGTACATATTCCGATTTCTAAAGGTGCACTAAATAAAAAAGCCGCAGCACAGTGCAGTTCTAGATGCTTAAATATTTTTATGCTGTTTAAGCAGCTAATATATTTGACACTTGCAAATTAGCTAAAGTAAAATCAAAAGTGCTAAAGATTCATTTAGATGATTAATATTAGTGTAGACCGTTGACTGCATTTTTCGGCTTTGCCGAATATGTGTTGCTTGGATTGAACTGAACCGCTTAAACTGCACGCCGATTATCGAATTTTTTTACCAATTAATCAGCGCCGAATGCGTGTTTTAAATCTTGCAAATTAATTTAATCAGTCGATTATCGAAGAAAACCATAATCGGTGCATCTCATCTAATAAAGATCCTCAAAATTCCGTACTGTTTTGTATTTAGAGAAAAAGCATTCAAATGCACAACTTGGATGACAAATTAAACATTTTTCAACGAGCAGTGCTAAGCATGCGGTAAGTTGTTGTCTTTAAATTAAAACCGGTCGATCTTCGGTCAAAGATCTATAATTTTACTAAAATATCAACTCTGTATTAATAAACAAGAGTGTTTTTAAATCTACAGTAGCGAAGAGGCTTTCGAAAAGACATATGTAGCCTCCAGGATTGAAGAGTACATTCGACAAAATTCGGAAAAGTTTTTCAGTGAGATTCTTCCGCTGATTGAAAAAGTAAGCTGCAACTAACTACACAGTTTATTGCTTTTGTCGTTGTAAATTAGTGTACCTATAATGCACATGCACAGTCCATTTTATCAACCTACGTAAAAACCTTCTTGGTAAAGTCAAAAATGTTCAGTGGATAGGCGTCAAGCATACCTGCAGTAAATAAATTTGATTGAACGGAGCAACCACCTGTCATAATGCTTTGTATATTTTTAATGGAAGTGTCGAGTGGAATTTTTTAAAAAGCCCAACTAAATCATGTTTGGGTTGTATTTATGTATCGATCTGCTAAAAGCTTTTCTTCGTCAGACCGCATGAGGCTCTCATCGTATGAAAACTTTCTCCACCACTTCTTTTTGTCATTTTTTAAGGAGCTCACCAATCAAAACCTTGAATTTCATCGTGCCGCAGCTGAGGCTATCACGAAAAGCTCCAGGATTCTTTATGCCAGGAACCTGACGCAAGCTAAATACATGATGCAGTTAATCTTCCGAAATCTTGAGAATGGGACAGGCGGTGAGTGGGCGGAGGTGTCAACTTGTCTTTCTTTTCAATCCGATATCTCTCACCACAAATTGAAAAGTGTTCTGAAGGGCAGAGGGGAAACCGGAGTAGTTTCAACCTAATTGACCTTATTTTCAATCCACGACAAAGTCCAGCTGGGGTTCGATACGGATCTCCTTTCTTTTTCTTATCTTTAGAGGACAAAGTTCTAATCGAATTAGACACTTTCTGCTCTTTGTCAAACTTTTTTTTTTATCCTCGGATTTCTTTCAAAGTAGAAAGCGGCTTGTCTTTTACTGTATTCCACAGAAATTAGCGAGTACTGGACCGATGCTGCCAATGATGTGATTGGATTGTTCAACTCAAAGGAGGTCGAGAAAGAAGTGAGTTATTTTATTATGTAGGATTAAGTATCTCAAGATAAGTCAGTATGAGTCACACTTTCTCCACAGTGGCCTGAACGTGTCGAGAAAGTGTAAATTTCTCCCAACCGAAAAATGCGCAGTAACCGAGGCAATGCCTGAGTTGAGGTAAGCGCTAAGCGTCAGGTGGGCAAAGGGGCTGAATGTAGATAGTGTTATACTGCTTCTAGGGTGAGTTTAAATGCAGAGTACTAGAGAGTATGTACCGCGGTTTGGAATAAAAAAAAACAGTTAATCGATTATTCTCACTCTGAAATCAAAAAATTAAATCGTGAGTAAACGCGAATGTGCATGTGGTTTTTTTTTTGTGTTTTTAACATGTGGTTTTTTTTTGTGTTTTTAACATGTGGTTAACATCAAATACTAATTTGCAAAATTTCACGGCACCTGCACGCAGAGCTAAGCACCGACATACACTTAAATTTAATTTTCTAGTACGACCTGTCACCCGATTGCTAGTCAAAATTAAGTTGTTACTAAAAAAATCTACCATTTAGTTTTCTGAACGGATTTTGAGTAAATGTACCTATGTCGTATCCATGCTCAAAGGCACTGGGAAGTGGGAGCAGGAACAATCGTCGATTCGTATTCGAAGACGTCAATGAAAGGCCGTGTTAACAGGAAGGAGAATGATGACTTTCTCCTCGACCCAGACTCTCTCGCCTTTTTATTTCGGAGTCGTATAACGTTTTCCTTTGTACCTACATCTGCCTCCAAGCCTTTCTGTTCTGAAGAGAAACCCCAGTCTTTTAATATGTAGCTACTTCATTGTTCTTATACAGAGGAGCATTTGTCTATTGTGCGTCCACACACACGGGCGCGTATTACACCGTGTTTTCTTATCAGATCCGCCGGGGCTCAAGAGAGCCGACAGGTTGGATAGGTATTGAGCGGGAGCCCTGGTGTTTCCGTGCAATCTAAAGTGACATTTTGCTTGTAGGATTCTGTTTCATCCAATATTTATTTCATTTCACAAAGGCAGCAGAGGCTGGAAGATGAAAGCCCAGACCCACGAACAAGCCTTTCTTTTACCTACATATACCCTCTTTAATAATTCTAATAACATGTGAAACAGCTACATAGGAGAACTAAGCGCAGCGTTGAATTCCTACAACTAAAAATAAATACTGACTCTACATCTAGCAATAACAATGCATAAATGACTTTTTTAAACCCGGATCTACCGCTGAGTGTCCCAGCGCCGAGGAGACCCATAGCCGAGCGGAGCGGACATAGTGCCGGCATAGAAACCTTACGTTACAGTTAGGCTGTTGTCCACATGCCGATTCGGGCCTTCGACGCTGTCACGGTAATCGCGGTTTCGCTCAGCAGCGGTCGGGGGCACCCCAAACTAGATCTAAATACTTGTCGTGGCACGGGTTTAATACATAAAAGACTAATATTCCATAGCCCGGCTGACCAAGTACCTGACTTACATTAAATTAAAAGGTATTTTTTAGCGCAAGGTCCTCGGCGCTGGGTTTCTCGTCGATAGGTGCCACCGACGCTCCGACTCCCGGCGGTGGACCACTTTTTTTTTAAACTTTGGATTTCATTTTACGTCCCTACTCACTACGGAATACAATTATAGTTAACTAAATATGTATATTTTCCTGGCACAGTTTATAAACGTTGTGATGAATCTTTCCAAGAATCCTAATCCCCATGCTCGGAAAGCGGCTTGTTCAATCATCAAAGGCATTGTACTTCACCTTCCTCCAAACGTTGGGTAAGAGTCAATAGGTATCGAGAGTTACAATAACGTATTCTAAATCCAAGAATAATGAAAGAACAAGGAATACGTATATATTGTAATGCTTTGCAGGTCTATTTTCTCGACCAAAATGAATGAATTGTGCGAAGACACAGTCCCTTTCGTCCGCAGCGCAATGGTGCAGAATATTGCAGCTATTTATCCCTATCTCAACCTTCACGACAGTTTGCTGCGAAATTTTACAACACTCGCCAAGGACACTGATCCCAATGTTCGGGCTTGCCTTATGGAAGCCTTGGGTCAAACTTTCAAGTTACCAGGAATGAAGGGAAACAACCCAGCTATTTTGGCGCTTATCAGGAAGTCGATCAAGCAAGCTTTCGTCAATGGAGACCTTCCAGTTCTCATCGAGTTCACCAAATACATCGGTGAAATGGCAAGTCTTTTTTCGGGTAGGTACTTCTTTGACCTTCAACTGAAATGATCAATGGAGCCTGAACCCAGTCTCGAACTTTGAACTTATATATGGTCTTTTTAAGATCATGTCTGATAAAACAAAGCGGGACAAACAATACTTCAAACGGCATTTGATAAAACATGTTGCAGAATCTATATCCGAAAGTGCTTCTTTCGTATATGCAGCCGATTAGAAATACTGTAAAGATTCGAAAGATAGCCAGGGCCAATGCGACCAATTTTCCAAACTCAAATCTCTCAGACCCGACAATAAAAATATCCGGAATCTTTGGAATATTGATGGGTACATACCCATGTGATATAGCAAATAATGCCCACGCATGAAAGCAAATAGTACGGACTGGCTGACTAGGCGCAATAATGTTCAATTGGACTACTAGCTAGAAAATGGTACATGCCAAAACTCGGTACAGACTAGTCCTCGAAATGGATACATTGCATCGCGTATTTGCGATTCTCAGAATCACAAACAATCAGCTAATGCTAAAGCTACCTACCTCGTATTTTCCAGGAAACGACGTGTATTAAGTTATAATGCTCATATTTTATTTACTATTTGCGTCAACTTGTTTGACAGATGCGGGATTGTTAAACGCGGATACGAAGCTGTGGTTCCTTGATGCTTTCTTTCAACTAACACGCTACGGCTTGGAAGCTCACAGCGTGACTGGCAGCGATGTAAGTTGTATAGTATATGGGAATTGAAGAGCATCTACTGTACTAGGATGTGATGCACTTAATTTTTCATAAAGCCGATTCCTTGGTTATATGTTATTATTTCAACGTTCATTCATGAATCCTGCAGATGCCAACCGGGTTTCTTAACTTCCGAGCTAACATGGACTACACTCGCCGACATTCCCTGGTACGCTACGAATATTCCATGACATGAATGAAGGCTCCCATTAGTGTACGGTAGCGTAGCATATATCTGTTGTTTACTTTTTCACATTAAAGAACGAAGTGCAAGTTTCTTAGAATCCATAGCCAGAAGCTAGAATGAATATGTACCGGCAAAATTCAATCTTCAGTTTACATATGCCGTGAGATTTCATTTAATCGATTAAAATTTAAGGTGGAGTCCCTGGTAAGCTCAGGCCCTCCACCGTCCATGCCGAATTCTCCTAATCGAGCTAACATTCTGGAAAATGGATGGAAAGTGCGAAGAAACGCTGCTCACGAAATGACAAATTTTGTAAAATTTGCTAAACCCCTCGTGGATTTTAAAGCCGGACTCCAGCCGCTAATTGGAGATCTCATCCATGATCCTAATAGTGAGGTGCGGGCGGCGATGGCGGGATGTCTCTGGCCGGTAATTTGATTATAATTTGTGCCTACCCACCCACGCCTTTAGCCCATGCCTGAAATAAGCTCGTCCATATTAGAACTCGTAATCTGAAACTCTTTCAACTTCTGCCTACGTCAATCCGGTCTGTCATCTCTGCCGCGAGCCACACTTTTTGTATTTTTAGACCCCGTATTTTTATTGCGAATAGCAACTGGACCGCCGGGTAAAAGAAAGAAAGTTTATTTGAAAATGAATGGCTCTTTTTATTACTATCGTCCAAGATTATGGTGGATGTGTATGTTACGGGTTACATCGTTGGAGTTTGTTTATACTTTTGCTTTCCCTTGGGCAGTCTTAAGGACGTCCTCGGTTTTGAACATAAATATGATCTCC
>JAQFYT010001042.1:0-18917 GCA_034694925.1 Ceratophysella denticulata
TTATTTAGAAGTAATTCAACTTATATTGCATTAGATTGTCATGTATAAGGAATAAGCAACGAATGTTATAATATTTACATTCGGCAATAAATAATAAATAATATACAATAATAACATATAAATTTTAATTCGAACTGTATTATTTGGTGTAAAAATTAAGGCGAAACATTAAAATAATAAAATATTAATTTGCAAGTATTGCTTAATATTGAACATGAAATATTTTATTTAATTGAGTAAGATATGAAGTGCTGTTTATAAATAATGTAAGTAAGTCGGTTCTTATTTTCATGTAATGACTGAATTTTTTACGTGCCCGTATTTTTTTTAGAACTGGAGCGAAACGACATGGCACCTCAGTAAATCAAACCTGTGAATTGCCAGCGCCATTTTCTCTAGGTTAGCCTGTAGCCTACAGTATACTCAAATTAGGTTCCGATAATTATCGATTTCGATCCGCAACTTTATCCGCTAAGTTACACCTGATTCTTGACAATGTAGTTTTATTAGTATAGTAATGGTTTCCACTTATGCCAGCAGAAGCGTTTGATTCAGACAAGACTTGGTTAGATTAAACCCACATTAATCGTGTATTATTTGTGATTTGGATGGGAATGCGCAAATCGCTGCTCGATTCGAGTGATCTGCACTGCATATTATTTCAAAATAAGTCACAAAGCTCCTTTGAAGTATTTATATGCAAATACAAACCGTTTCAAAATGAAGGAATATCGATGAGCAAAGCAAATCACGTGAAACATATATACATCTACCATATGTTTAAATGTGTATCTAATCTCCCGGTACGCAGTTTCAACTGGGAAAAGCCGCAATAGTCAGATCATTTCAATTCTCATTGTATAGATAGGTACACCAGTATCTTATATTTACAAATACAAATAGTTGGATACTATGCCAGTAAATTACGTTCTTGTATGAGGCTGATTTTCCATTTGATATAATGTTATGTTCAACAGGGGCTTACGTCCAGGATGGGCTCATTTATGTGGTCGGAGGGGACATTCCTAAAGAAGAAAATACAATTGAAATGTATGACCCTCGAATTAACGTCTGGATCAATCGACCGTGGCCAATTGGCAAACTCTACTCTGACGGAGAACTCAATCCAGGAATTATTATGCAATAATCAGTAGGTATCTTATTGTTAGAAACACTACGTTCTTGTTCTTGATCCTGAAACCTCCTATAATTATTGAGTCTCGGATCTCAATATTTGCTAGTTCTACCTTCGAGCTTCAACTAAATATTACTTATTTTAAGTATTTATCTGACATGATAAAATAGAATCATTTCATGTTATTTTTTCTTGACCTTGTGCTACAATTCCCAAAAGTTTTTCAATTGTATTTTGACAATCTAAATAATTCCTTGCTATATTTTTTTGTACTCATATGAATGAGACTCAATTTCAAATAAAATCTCATGTGAATCTTCATTGGATCTCCAATCTGCAACGTAAGTGCCTGAAGTAATTAATGACAATAATACTTAATGTATTCCATATTATCTCTTACATGTCATTACTGTACTTCCTCAGACTCAATATTGTGAAACGTAAAAGACAGCTTTAGTTACAAGTGTAGAAATAGGTATACCTATATGCATTATTAGTTCTGTGTCAGCAAAACATACCTGTATTTATATTAAGGTATAGTTATAGAATACGATCCCAAGGTTTGTCCACGATTTTGTTATTCTTAAAATATTTAGGTGAGTTAAAACGACGTAAGTATGTGACCCCGAGATCGTGCGCTGTATCAGTGCCTTAGCTTACTATACCAGGTATATTTAGTTGTGGTCTATGTGTTACTATTCATATGTGCCAATCTCTCAATTTATACTATCCAGTAATAAAATGTGGATATTTACTCGATTCTGCAACTGATTTTGATGTCTGCCTTTACTAAGAATTTATTTATTTAAAGTAGCAATTTTTGTACTCTATTGTTTATTAATCACGGACATGAAAATTCTGGTCATTTTTTAAAAGCTCTGAATTTAACGATAATTTACTCAGTTGACAGAACGAAGTCCTTGAACTTGACGATTTGCGTTGTTGGTGTGGCCCAATCAGGGCTACCGCCTCCGAAGAACGTTTCCACATCCAAACCCTCGACTCGCATGTTAGGAAAGTCCGCAATTCGGAAGACAATGTTGTCGTACCTGATGACCTCAGCTCCGTTGATTCGAATTGCAAGCACACCGTTGCGCTGTCCAGGAGTATTCAGCGTCACTTTCTCTTCGACGGCAGTCCAGACTCCGGTCTGGAAAGTAAAGGCTCCGGTGTTGAGAGACCATCCAAATTCGGGATTGCAGTAATTTCCGGGTTGTTGGCAAATTGCGGGGTCTTGAGCCTCACGATTGGCGTAGAGGTAGAGCTCGCCCTTTCCGCTATCACGCCACATCAGACGCGTGGAGAAACAGTCGTAGGCGGGATCTCCGCCGGTACAGGATTTCTTACCGCCGTAAAGTCCTGGAAGTTTGCCTCCCTATTACAGGAATTAAATTGCAAATATTGTAATTCAATTGCAAGCAAAGAATATTCAACATCAGGTTGTTTGCCTTGCATAGGTATGTATTTGCATACTTTGGGTGAAAAGTGTCCGGCATATATTATAAGGCAATTGAAACTTTTAAGTGGTGCGCAAATAACTCGTCTTATAGGATTAACCTATTATTAACCAGCCATAGCTAATTACGTTTCTTTTTCAAAAGTGTACCAGCAAAAATGTAGAAAACACGGAAATTTAACAGAAAACCTGATTCAGATAAGTTTTTTAAAGTACGCCAAGCGCAGCAGTTAAGCGTACTTAAGAAGATACATTAAACCCTTCATTAGGTTTAGTAAAATAGCGCTGGTTTAGCTTAGGATTAGCGAATCCGACAAAACAATGGAAAATATCGCGTGGATCATCAAGTTTCCGGTCGTTCGCCAGATCTTGTCGTACTCTACCGAATGCATTCTACGGTTGCTTCATTTGAATTGACCCAGTGTATTTGAATACCTTAATTTGTATTACAGATATATTTAGTTAGTCTTACCTTGACAAAGTTGAATCCGCTGGGGAAGAAGATTGAGTATCGGAAGACTGCCGTAGTGGTTACTGGGTGATTAGTGTAAAGGCCGAATCCGCCCACGATGGGACCAGAAGGTTTGTAACTACCGGCTGGATAGGTCACATCAATTCCGTTGATATCAGCTCCATTGTTGGAACCCCATAGAGCCACATTGTGATTTCCATAGCTGACGCCGGCTCCGTCGAAGGCGGCTGAGAGGGAACCACGGAAATCAGCGCGGAATATTTCAGCGCGAGGACTCGTATTCTTGTGTGGGCCGATTCTAAGGTATTTGCCGTTGGTCAAAACGGCACAGGCAACCAGAGTTAAAGCAATCAAGATCTTCATGTTGAGCAGATTCCCCGAAGGTCTAAAGCTTTAACTTCAATACCTACTTCAAGAGTAATAATTAAATGTCACTTTCAGGCGTTTAAATACTAATTTATTTTATTACCGTTATTTTTCCATGATTCCCGATAAATAAACTATAGCTAAGGCGCTTCTATCATTGGCACAGCTTATAACAACACTCATTTAAAGATGATTAGGTGTACTTACTGAAACAATGGGTACTTCACAATGACAGCTCGTGCTAGGTAGCAACTGATTACAGCATATTTCTGTTACCAGAGATTCCATCTTTATTGAGTGGAAAAATACTTCGTAATAATAGCCAATTTGAAAATAATTCTGATTGACGTTTGAATTTATCCAC
Organism: Ceratophysella denticulata; assembly: GCA_034694925.1. NCBI lineage: Eukaryota > Metazoa > Arthropoda > Collembola > Poduromorpha > Hypogastruridae > Ceratophysella > Ceratophysella denticulata. Next base: position 3,794 of record JAQFYT010001042.1, read on the forward strand.
AATCTTCAAGTATGAAGTATGTATGTTGTACATTCTTGCTCGTGCCATTACTTATCATTTTTATTGATCAACTCGTTGTCATGTTTTTATTCGACTGTTACAGGTTAGGCTATGCATGGATGCGTAAGGCTCTTAGCTTGTAGGTTCCTCTGACTGCCGTGCACTGGTGGATTGCTGAACTGCACTGGTAAGATTTGGTTAGAAATATGTATGTCAGACTAATTTGCATTTGTCACAACAAAATAAAATTATATGACATTTGTTCCACTATGTTGGGTAAGGTTTTGTGTAATCACCACGAAATTCATCAATACGAGTTTGGTTAGATTAGGTCTTCGGGCTACCTATTGTACACACTTGTCTCCTAGGACTTCTTATCTCTGACTCATGGCTTACACGCAGGGTCGTATATGCAAGCAGGAAAAAATGAGCCGGCTGACGAGCAGTAGGTAGTAGAACAGCCCGCTCATTTCCACCACCCTGCCTACACGACCCTGCGTGTAAGCCATGAGTCGGAGATAAGAAGTCCTAGGAGACAAGTGTGTACAATAGGCTTATGTCTGGATGTCTGTCTTAACTTGAATTTGGGTGCGTTTGAAAGAGATATAAATAGAAAATGATTATTTGGGAAACGGATGCGATTTGTTTTAGAAATGGGCTGAACATGAATTAGCTGTAGCAATATTTGCAGTAATTTGTTGGGTAATTGTATTTTATAATATAAATATGATCAGGAGAGTCAGCAGGAAGAGCTGCGACATGTCTATTCCTGTACATAAACATTTTTGTGTACTTTGTGGTTATAGGTCGAAAAAGGTGGAAAGACCGGGGGCGAAAAGACTGAACATGTTTTATAATATTGTACACAATTACATTTATTCGCACTGAGCATATTGCGTCGTAACGATACGGCAAACGGGAACATGTAATACAGTAATGGTCCGGCAACATGGCACACTTTAACCCACCCCGTTCCACACACACACTCCGCGCTTGACAATTAGAAAGAGGAGGGCAGCTATTAGTCTTACAACAATGTGCTATCGCATCGGCTATTAGCCGCAACGTGGAGACGACCCTTAGGCTACGAAGCAATAATCCAGGGTTTCTTGTTCCTTGAGCCTATAAGTAATTCCAAACTTGCAGCGTGAATAGCAAATTTAATTGTGGAACAGATGGACTGAATATGGAATACCTACGCTGTTTTCCAATATTCAATGTCCCACTGGGTGATCATCGATCCTGATCTAACAAGGATTATCCTAATTTAGGCTGACAAATTTAACATTTCGCTTATGGTAAGCACCAAGCACTCTAGGGAAAGAAAAATTTGGGAACAGCAAACAGCATACATGGTTTTTGTTCCGAAATATGGTCATTCAGCGTGTGTACCATCATATTGCTGGCATGAGCCCAGCAAGACGATGAAACTCTTAAGTCCCAATAGTAAGCCGAAAGATGCTGAGTATTGTACAATGATTTACTTGTACCTTTAACGGGTGAAGCAAATTGAAAAATTTGTAATTTGAGTTTAGTCAGCTGTACTATAACTAGAGTTTTATTATACCTATTATACTTTTCAGGGGAATAAGCTCAAGACCCCATATTATGTGCATTTTGTGGTAAGCAACTATGTGGAGGAATATACCTACTCTGTGTCTGGGCATCATATAGGCCCTAAAATGGCCATTTGGCAAATTGCGTGGGCTCTCGGTTCTCGAACAGGAGCAAAGGAGAGGAAAAAGTTTTCCAATTTCCGTGAAAGATGATCGACTTGACCGTAAGTAATCAAAGAAACGAAGGGAGAGTGATTAGATTTTCCCTTCCAACCTCTGAATAGGAATAATATATGAACAAGTTTCTTATTACCAGCTCAATTGACCTGAGAGAAACTCGTAAGACGGCTCATTAACTTGCACAGCACTGTAGCTTAATTATGTCAATTATCCTTTTGAATTCTGCCAATTCTATGCAGTTAATATTTACTGCTTACAATTAAAATATATAAGTCATTTAATTAAAATCGCCTGTATTCCAAATTCAAAAGCTATTGAGGTATTTAAATTCAATTCAAGTTGCACATGACGAAGAAGTTCCTAATCCGGACAAGGACACCGTCCTAAATGCTGCCAGGAGTTAGCGTTCTACAACGGTGGGTATGTAGTGCTAATGTGCGATGCAGTTTCCATTTCGAGTCCAAATTCGGAGAAATAAAGAATTTAATAGAATTCAAAAGTTCTTTGGTCCGAATCAATAAAGTCAAAAGAAGCTAAGTTGACAATCAAGTGACATGACGGTGGAGTTGAAGAGGAGTAGCGGGATAAAGAGATACAGGCTGGGCAGGCAGAGTTCTTAAGAAGAGTTCGTAATAACTTATGCATGGGAAGACAATGGGAGAAAAATAAAGTGCAATCAGAGAGAAGTCGAAGAAAATGTGTTTCAAATGAGAAGAGGATCAGCAGAGAGAAAGCAGACTCTAGTCAAGCCATCATAATTTATGCATCGAATCGTCAAGGAACAAAAACAATTTCTTCCTGTCCCAAACTCTTGTAGCCCAACTGAGTTCCTTCCTAACTTTGGAAAACAATTACATTATTTGCACACCTCTGCTTCTCCAAGAACTACTTCTTCCCTCTCCAACAACCTCACACTTTCACCAAGGTATTTCAATTAGGATGAGCCGAGCAACTGTGGAACACTTACTAAAATTTAACACTACAGATAATGCAATCTCCACCTTAAAACGGTAGTATTCAAGAATCAGCATCTAGAACGCAGGGCTCCTCGAGATATAAACTGTAAATTAAACTAAGAAGAAAATCGTGGGAAAGATTCAATTTTACGTGGAGACGTTCAGTCGGAACAGCTCACATTTTAAAATGGGATACTATTTTTCTGCGCATAAATATAATTCAAAAAATGCCCATAAAGATTTCAGGTTTTGCCCATAGAAGGTTTTGCTTTTTTAAATAAATCACGTTTGCCCAAAGGATAAACAGAATTAATTATGGGCAGTTTAAGTGCTAGCTAGGTTAGGTTTTGTTAGGTTAAGTTATGTTATGCGTTTTCCATATGGGCAAACGTGAATCATGGGAAAAAAAGCACAAACTTTATGGGCGAAGCCTGTTATCCTTATGGATATTTTTGAATTATTTATAGGCATTTTAAATGGTAGCCTTTATCTTGTATCTAATTTTAAGAACGCCAGCTTAAGATATTTTTCTTTAAATCCTTCGTCAACAAATTGTTCAGCGTCAGCTATGTGAAGAGACCAATTACTAATGATTATCGGGTTAGGTATACGTATATGTACTGATTACAATTTTATCACACCATTAAAGAACTACTATTGGCAAATACCATGAAGTTACACAAATTTCTATTCTGGCTTCCAGTCTTATTCCCAACTCTTGTCGTAAGATCAAGAAGTGCTGGGCGGCGTTTGTGTAATGCGCTGTTTAGTATGTAGTAGGCTGAGTAAATGGCAATTTGGACGCTATGAAGCCCTCGTCTCTCTCCCGTCCAATGGGCATTCCTAATGCTGTGTCTGTCTCGTCTTAGAAGTTCCTTGGATGTCATTGAGCTATAGTGACTGGTGAAACCCTTTCAACTTCAAGTTTGGCCTTTACCACGGGCAATTAAGCATCAAAATTACATACCAACACTCGTTTTCTACTTTCCCTCGCTCCCCAAAAACACTTTCACCACAGCCCTCGCTCCTCGTCCTCTCCTTGTTACTTTCAACCCAAAACTTTCTTTTTTCACTCATGTGAATTTTATTTCCCTCTCAATTCGTTTACTTTAAAAGTGAGTAAAAAATAAAGTTTATGTTATGTTATCTTACGTCCTGTCCCATCTCCTACAAAAAACTTTCATTACACAACACAACAATTCACCCAGACCCGTCGTCGTCTACCCTTGAATGCCAGATAGAATTTTTTGGAGTCTCCAGCAGAACCTCTTTAACTCGTTTTTCTCTCCCTTCCGTCTCACATTATGCCCTCAAACTTAACTGGGACAATTCTACGAGACTCTCAAAATGTTGGCGTATAAGATTCCGTTTTGGAGTTTTTTATTATTTGGATAATCAGTTTTCTCATATTCCCTGTCAGAAACGAGTTTTTTTTGGAACGATTGGTTTCCTGTTGATGAAAAATTCTGCGTCTCTCATCATTCAGCATTGACGTGCGGAAGAAAGAGGACCCGGATTAGCTTTCCTGTATCACCGACACGCTTGTGTAAGCTCTTTCCGACTCCCTGACAGTTTAGCACACGTGTTTGAGCATTGCTCTCCTCAGCAGAAAAAAGAAGATGCCTTTTTGCACTCTACTCACTCTGAGCTCATTTCTTGCCATGAGGAACACAGGAGGATATAATAGTCTGTTCCAAAATTGCAAAACCAACTGTGAAATGAATAAAATGAATGTGGAAGTTTTTTGGAAAGCAAGAAAAAAAAATAACCCGAAACTTTTTTTTTCACTTGCCAAAAATAGTTTTGCAATGTGAGACCATGTCTGGGTAGTGAAACTGAATGAGAGTGGAAATAAAATGGATACATTACTTAGCCCCCAAGAACTCTTCCTTTCGAATTCCATTCTCCTTCTGTGTAACTTTAGTTTTGCAATTCACTTCCGCTTAGAAAGCAATATTCCGGGGGAAGGGGACGGACTGAGAAATCGTTATGGAGACTATGGACCTCTCTCCTTTTTTCACCAATGCTGGGAGTAGTTACAAAAAGTATTGCCCCGTGTCTATGCAACATAACACATAATACAGAAGTACATACTACTACATAGGAGGGTTTGAAGCAGGCATGGACATAGAGAGTCCTTGTCCAAAGAGAGGTTATTAAATGAGGCATTAAACTCCTGTCATTTCCTAGTTTCCTTGGCGGGGAAACGACGACAGTGTCTCGGCACGACTGCACTACTCCCCAAACATCCCAGTTTGCGTTTTATTTTTATGAGACTTCTTTCTCTCTCTCTCTATGTTTAATACCAACCCCCATTCCTCAGCTTGTAATAATAACCAAATAACCATTACATCAACTTTCTACCCACTTTCACTTCTTATTTCTCTTCCAAGCTCAAAACCTTCCTCGTATTTCTATCCTACTATAAACTTTAAACGCAGAAGACGCAACTTTGGGTGCTAGGTTAGATACGTTTGATCTGTTTGATAAAATCTAGATTTTGACTAATCCGAAGATTTCTGTGATTAGCTTTATTTAACGTTGGTTATGGGTTATATTATAATAATAATTTTCACGTGAGAAAATTGAAGGTGGAACCCAGTAATATAACTCATACTAACCTGCTAGCATTTTGGACCTATGAAGTTACCATGAAATCAACAGAATTCGGATTCAATGCCTCCTAATCTTCAGCTTTCAGTTTCTAGTTCCAGGCTGCTTTAGGATTGAGGATAAACGCAGTTAAATGGTAGGAATTGATTGAATGAGCAGATTTAGTAGAATGGACCCAATATGTTCGTCCTGTGAAGCCTAAAAATTCCAATTCAATTTTTGTGTCCGTTCTTGAAGAAAATTATTAGGCATAAAGTCAGGGGTTCATAGGATGTAACAGGAACGGGATAAACTTAATTCACATGGGTTGGGATCCCAGTAGTGGGTTGGCACAATGGTTGTAACTTTCTCCTTAGTGCCCATTATTGAATCCTTTCTCCTCCTTGAGCTGAGATATAAAAGTCTGAAGTTGGTTTACAGGGCAATTGTTTGAAATTAAATTCCAGTCTAAGAAACTTTCAGAATGGAAGCATTTTGGAGTTGCCCAGGGTCGGGTGGTTTAGATTTGGAAGGACTTTACCATGTGCCAAGATCCGCAAAAACAACAGCGATATAGGAATTCAGTGCAACTGTATACAATTGCTATACACAGATAATTCGCTCGATTAGATATAAACAAACGCTCGATCAAGGAACCGGCGCTCTACATGTAAGTACATATGAATATTCAGGCCAATCGGCTACAAGGTTAAAATAATTCAATATTGGATGTATGCAGTAAGATTTGCAATAGTAGGAAACAAGAAACAAATGTATTGTACGGTGGTGCACCGGATAGCCTGTCGCTTCGCTAAGTCAGGTACGCAGGGGGACGCCATGTTTCTAGGTACCAACAAATGCCTCGGGGATTGTAATTCTTACCTGAAAATAAACACAAAAGAACATCAAGTTTTAAAATAAATAGGTCAACAGTTTTTGCAACAGTAAAGTTCACGGAATCCCACTCACACACCTGCTATGGCTTGAGATCCAATCCTTCCTTGCGAATTCGACATTTTAAATGCTTGAGTCAGTTGTAATGTATTTTTATTTGAATTTTAGCTTACCGTGATCAACCTAATTTTATCTGACTATTTAATTATATGTACACAATATTGGAACTAAATCTCAACTTGCTGAGTTTTCACATCAATGTGAAATAGAAACAGCAGTACCTATAGTATAAATTTTACGTAATCTAAGCCTGTACTAATTGTATTCCTGGAATCATGATTTTGGAGATTCCACTTCTTTAGTTTTACGAGAAGGAAGGAAACCAGCCATAACCCAGCCTACATGTTACAAGAAAGTAGAGCTTCGCGTCAATCCTTCACTCAACATTCGCTAATTAGTCTTAAAAAGACTTACAAGAGCTGGAAACTTGAAAGATGCAATTATACAGCCCAACCCGCACTTTACATGCTCTGAGTTTGTCAGAGACTAAAGCTTCCGGACTATTAAAATGTTCATGAAGTGAAAGAAGGCTGAGTGACGGACTACTTCATGTTAAAGTAAACTTTTCGAGTCAAGAATAAAGTTTCCGCATGACTAACTTCTTACTCGTCATCCTCAATTTCTTTGCAGAACGCGTCACCAAGAAAGGCTGCAACGACGACGTCTCGCTCTTGAAGGAGTGCAAACTATGTAGAATTGACTCAGACTTCAACCAACGTTGATTTAATTTTTCCACGAAACAATAGGAGTGAGTAATTCGGGCTACCTCTTAAAATTCTCCTTTAGCATGACAAACGACAAATTGAGCTACTGCTCTCCTCTGTTCAAAACCGTGACTAATATAATTGGTTTGAATTGGCAAAGAAATTCCATTCCTTAATCTCGTATTTTTGCAAGACTCAATAGTGTAGAAAACACTTCACAGATTCTGTAATATTTTGAAGGTCTCTGGGATAAGTTAGAGGGGCACAAAGTAAACCATTAATTTGTCGTTTTGCACTATTGCTCTCGTTTAGAACCAGACTGCACTTGCATAAACCAAAGCATTAGCTTAAGACAAGCTGTTGTGTTGTCCCATACTCTATGTGCTGTTACCCTGGATAATGTTATCCTTGAGGCACATCACATGTTATAATGCTAAGGGACGTTGAAGGAACCATTCAAAGTGATTGATGATCTCATTTCCATTTTTTATGTTTTTTCTTTTGTCTTTTCCTGCGTCCGACCAACACTACTGATTCTCAGGCTCTGCCACATCCCCGCCGTGGCACTACAATGTTTGCCATGGATGGTACCTACACACTACCTAACGTATTTTATTTTGTGTTGTCCAGTAACTATTTAATTTTCGTCAAAAGCTGCATCTCGGTTTAATTTATTCCGAAAATCTATTTTTGCAAAACTAATTCCTACCTGAACTGGTTAATTTGTACCGTACTGAAGTAACAGTTTTAAAAGGTATTTCGTTCCACGATCTATTGTTATGCGTCATTTAATTACAACCTTTATTGCTTAGGATGACCACACGACTCAAAATTTGAATCTAAAGATGAGTTATGAAAAATACTAATTGCGACTGACGAGATGAGTAAGCCTTGGTTGACGAAGCTAATTTTTACAACCGTGACGAATTCCATATCTGCTGTAAACGCTTTGCACAAAACAAAACGTTCTTCCATCTGACAACTGTTCTGAAGTAATATAAAATATGTGACAAAATTACAAAACCATTTACCCATTAGTGGCAAATCACGACAACGTTTTGAGTTCATTTTTGTGCAAGTAATCTCTTGCATGTTGTAAATATTTTAAATTAAGCAGATTGAAAGATCTCAGAGAACATATGCGGTGTGGCTACAACAGTGATGGTCGGAAGATACGGTGTACTTATCCGCCCAAGAAAAGACACATGCATAAAACTATATTGAGGAGTATAAGAAAAGAGGTGGTATATCTTTTTTGTTCACATTTTCGTGCTCAATTAATGTTGCTTTCATACACACATTTTTCAAGTGACAGTGTAACTTTTTGTGTGGCTCCTCATTCCAATGACCATGACAATGACAGTCATTGTCCTCTCCCCAAGTTCTGCAACCGCTTTTTAATTCCGGCTTCCCAAAGAGACCTCCGTGGAAACTTCATAATCTATTTATAATTACACGAACCTCCTATTGCCAAATATAAACTACATACTACATTCATTCAACATCCATCGTCCAATTCGGCTTCGGGTAACTGAACTGCCAATAATGCTCTCGAGAAGAGTTTTGACATCCATTTTAAGCACTCTCTCACATTTATCATAAATCGGACTCTTGTAATCCTTTTTTGCCCATCAACAATAACAATGCACTTGTAAGTTGTAAAAGTCCCTCTGCATTATACACCTTTCACTTCAGAATTGATGGATGGCCCCAACACGTGTTCATTGGGAAGAAGGAGAACCGAAACACTAACCAGGCACTGCTACGAATTGAAAAGAAGCTTCTGCCTGCCTACTGCTGAAATCTGAAAGTGATTCAAGTTATTAATGTAGTTGTTGGAAGCCCTTGGATGTAAACTGAGCAAAGTGTTCTGAACACCCTATCAACCAACAACTAAAATGTTATAATATTCTGCCTATTCAAAAGAAATGATATTTTATGATGATATCTCAACTGGACAGGGAGGAATTTCTATTTCTTTCTCAAGTCAGACCTAAAAGGAAATCTCTCAGTTCGACTAGTCGACCTAGCTACCCATAATCACAAATGTAGCCACTACACACTTTACATTTGCATGGACGTTGGTATATGTAGGAGCATTGCGTAAACGAAACAACACCAGCGGATTTCAATCATCTTCATATTGAGCTCTGTGAAACCGGTCATTGAGCTCAAGGAAGATATAGCAATGCTCCTACTGATGGACAATTGGAATCAACCGTCCATCGGTAGTACGTAATAGTCCGCATTGCACTGAAGCATTTCTTCATAATAATAAAAACATATTGTGTAGATTATGCAGACTCCCAGAATGGTATCTTCCCATAGGAGTAGGCTCCGCAGACAGACATAAAAACGAAGGATCGACATGATAAATGGTGTAGCCTTCGGATTTTCTTATACTGCAAATTGAACAGAAGTTATTTTTATTTTAAATTTTTTTGCATCATTAATAAAGGGCGTAGAGAGAGTTGGAAAAGTCAGGGCAGGATGCCTGGATGTTGGGATGTTCTTTTTGATGTACTGAATTGGGTTCTATCATTCTACAATTCCACTGATGAAGGAACGGCATGTTACCCGTCAACAACCGTCTTCCAGACTTATGATTTACTACAAGTGACAGACGGGCAGAAAAGCTTTTTTACATCTACACATATACAACACCGCACACTATGTAGCTGCTCCCTGAAAAAAGTAACATGATTTCAGCTTCTTTTGAATTATCGTATACTTCCAACTTCCAACCTAATTGTACAGTCTGTCTGTGCTGCGGTGCGCTTTACTAACTTAAAACACGGATCCACCCGGTAGAGTAGAATAATATGCAAATATCTATATTGAAAGAAATCTGTACAACATGCATGTACATGAACACATTATACCACGGTAATCATTACTTTTAGACTAGACTGGATACTTCCATGTTGGCTTAATTACAGAAACCGGAAAATGGAAGCAACACGTAAAAAATTAATCTCTCGTTACAACTAAGATATAAGCGGTAAAACCGCGGTATATACCGCATACGCTGTAATTTGTATTCGATTTAATTGCAAATTTTTGTTCTGAAATACAATTCCTATTAATTTTGATTCTACAATTGATACAACATACAGGAAAACAAGTATTATTTTTAAGAATCACAACTTTACGACAAGCCACCACTTAGGACTAAGAACGCCATAAACCTTGCCTCGTGAACGTATTTTTTTAATTCTCCCCCACCACCAACCGCAACCCTATCTTATTCTTTTAATTTTAATGGTATTCCATTATTACAAGGGATAAGGGGAGAAAGCTCGCTTTATATCAGGACATAAATATAACCGAGGCGAGGGGTTTCAATGTCCTCTTACATCGTGGTAGCCGTGTTCAACGTTCAACGGTAGTTATCACTTCGTTCGCAATGCCGTTTGAATTTTTTGTTAAAAATGAATTAAAGCTCTACGACATAACAAACACTTTGCATTGAAAATGTTCAATCCCCTGTTCCATTACAACGTCAACAGCAACAGTGACGTGTCAGTAATGTTTGCTTTCTAGACCCAAAAAGCAAGCAAGTTCTACAAAAAAGTACTACTAAGCCGAGAGTGAACATCCGATGTGAGATGCAGAGCTATAATAAGAAGCCCGGATGGTAAAGGGTGGAAGGAGGAGAGAAAAATATTAAAAACATCATGATGTGATAAATCCTTCCTTTATTGCAAATATATCAGGAACCCTTAATTTTAATATGGGAGACAGTCCATTCAATGAGAATTCTGGAGCTTGGATGAGATTCCTCGTGCTCGGGGTTGCAGTAATAACACTGTGATGTCAATGGACTGAAAAGCCTACAGGATTTCTGACTTTTTAGAACCGGGGTGCTTTTATTATGGAACTCAATTTATAGAACGTATATTTCCCATCATTATCATTATTGCACTTCCTTCCTATAAAGGAAGCTTTTGTTGTTGTATTATTATCCGATTTTAGTGCTATTTGCTCAATTCGATTGAAATTTTAAGCCAGGCCGCAAACTCGCAGATTTCCTGCTGCGAGTTTGCTCGACAACATTAAAAAATGCCAACGATGAGCATGTTGATCGTAGTGGTATATTTTATTCGTAGCTTGTCAATAATGCTTTTGTTATAACTGTTAAAGTTTAAACTGTTACTAAGTTTAAAGTAAAGATTTGGTCCTCAGATTCTATGAAGCAGCAAAACGCAAGTGTGAACCTTTTTAAGTATTTTTGACCTAATAATGTTGGTGCATTTAACCCTTAAATAATTCAATTTGACCATAAAATACAGTTATGAACACTTGCTTATAGGATCTCATTTTGCAAATATGGTACTCGTGCATTGGTAGAATAACAGCATTAACGGTTTATGATTGCATATGAATGTTGAATAGATTTAATGGTCTATTGTCATTTGAAAAATTTAAAAAATGAGCGAGATGGACACTGAGCACTTATGAAGATTCCTTAATGGACACTAACGCCTGATTCATTCGAATTCCAATGACAATGACAGAAAGCCGTGAAATTCCACCCGTGAATTATCGGAGCATAAACACGAGTGAAGCAGGGGTATGGAGCACCCAGGACTCTTATGGATATACGAAGACGCCTTCAATTGGAGCTCCCAAAATAATATGTAATCAAGTAATCATGAACATGAGCCAGGCATTGCCCGAGAATGGAAATGGAAATCCGAAGTCACACCCGACGGGGGAAAGAGAGCCTTCTTGGAAGTGTTTCGAAGACAGGAATTGTTCGAGGTCTAATCCAACATGTAATTAACATCAGAACTTGTCTTCACAGTCTGATTATGGGTTTAACACAGTGGATCCTCTCCACAGCCCATTGTGCCCAAGTGTGTCTTCCATATCGGGCCCTTTAATGACACAATATTATTCCAGAATGACTTGCTAAATCCGGCCTCGCTCTTCATACGCATTATTACCTGTGTTTGTATCATCATCCTCCCAAATCCCTCACAGTCATCCTTCCAACCCAGTAATATCTGTCTGTCTACACCATTGTGCTCAAAAGCTGAGTCCATTGTACTCCATTTGGCTTAGGCTTTGATTGACTTCGAAATGCAATTGACTACTGGAAACTATGCCTGCTGTTCTATCTCTTCCGCTTCAATGCGATCTGCATACATATTATTGGGAACATAGCTAAATATTCAAAACTCCAAACTGCCTAAAAATCTGAACTCCCTAAACCGAAATAGCTTAAACAACTAACGACCTAAATGTTGAAGCCCGAACACCCTAAACTACTACAAATCTTCGTAGCCGAATGGCAGGCCCGTTTCCAGGATTTGGCTCTGGAAAGACTAAAAACCCAAAATTTTGGTTTAGCTTTTAAAGTAGTACATAACAGAAATTTGAATCGCTTTTTACAATTTTATATCTCCGGAGCCGCAATTTGTTTTGAATATTGAGGCTCAGCGAGGCAAAAATGACTTCAAATTGTACACTTGTACTGAAAAATTGGGTCAAAAGTCAATTAAGTACGTGATTCACCAGATCAACTACAATTAAATATGTGGAAATAATATAAGGCGCGAGAAAATTTTAATTCTGCCAATAGAATTTGGCCCGAATAGCATAGGCTTTGCCCTTTTTGTGCATTGGCTATTGAGGAACCTTGGATGTAACGACATGACCGTAGAGGCATATTATTAGTAGAATTCCAATCCAAAGCTTCTTTTTAGCATCGTAAACATTTTTGAAAAATCAAGATTTCATCTTATTATAATCCCAACATTGTATTGAAGAAGGTAAATGAAGATTGCTATGTATGTAATTACAAGCTCAGATTCCGTTTTTCCCATCAACAGTATTGACTAACGAGGATGAGTTTCCAATCTTTCTGCTATTTCTCTCGGAGCATCTGCCACACCAAACCAGTAGTCTGTGGAGGAAGAATGAAGACGAAGATCTGATTGGTTGTGAATGTGAAGAAAAGAGGGAATCGGAGGAAGCCATATGGTGTGTAGCCATGGGAAGGAATCAGATTAGACAGAAGTACGAATTCCTTGATTGGAATAGACGCTGGGAGTGTAATTTAATTGTCAGGCCCATCAAGAGATAAGACAAAAGAGCAAATACATAATTTTCTAAATATAAGAAACTCTTATTATCTTTTCCTTGACTTCCTTCCTTCCTCGCTCCTTAATTAGTCGGGCATTGTGTCGAGGCTCTTCCCAGATATTGCATAGAATATTACAGAACGCCAAAGAACTTGTCCCAACAAAATGCTTCCCTAAAGACAAAGGGATGACGGAAAGTGCGAAAACTGAGGAGGTATGTACTATGTACAGGAAAAATGCTCATCCAAGCTTTCTATAAGCTAAGACTAAGAACATCTTATAGAACATCGTCTTATTAAAATTACTCAGAAAAACTTTAGAAGGAACTCATCCGAGTTTTCAAAATTCACTTGCATTTTCCGCGTGTGAAAAGATGCTGGGCTTTGGTCTTAAGTCTAATTAGAGCAAACGTCATGAGGCTCCGTTAATTGGCAATTGTCAACGTCTGTTGAAGAGTTCACACTGAACTTATTTTTCTCCAAGGATGAATTAAATTGGACACCATTGTGTTCTTCATCCCCCAGCTCCTTCAAGTCATTCCCCGTGATGAGATGCGAAGAAAGGCAAAAAAAAAAAAAAATAGTCGTCTACAACCTCCTGTCTCGAATCTATCTCTTCAACAGTCGAGGAGCCTTTTCTCCTCGCCGCTTCTTCATTACGGCATTACACTTCCCGTCTTTTCTTATATTACCTTCTTGTGGCTCTTCCGTCCATCTCAGCCTCTAAGTTGAGTTAGTAGTCAGAAGCTCAAATTATTCTTCTCATTTCATTCCTTTTGTTCAAATTAGTCAAATCGTGGTCGGGGGGTTTTTGCTCACTTCCACGAGTTCTTAACAATTTTTTTTTGTGTTTAATAACTTGCATGAAAATTTATACTTAATCGTCGATGTCTCTGCAGGATTTTAAGAGTTTATGGCAATAAATTAAGGCAGCTATGCAAAATTCGATATTAATTTGCTTTGGCACAGGCGGCTATAACTATGTATAATTTCTGAACAATTAGGCGAAATATATCAGTTCTTGTAAAATTATCTAATACTTTATTGGATTTTTTGATACGTTAATACACCAGAAATCAAATGTTCAGTTATAACTCAATTATACATTAAACCACCCGTAGTGCTTAATATAACTTAGCTGTACTGTAATTAACGAAACTGGCCCACTAAAATTACACAACCCCAATACCGAATGAATTTATCGTTGACCAACTGACGCCGAGCAAGTCAAATGAGCACACGCACTAAATCTCTTCATTTCACGCCGTGACTTGTTATGTCATGCTAAATCGGTTTTAATTACCTTGTCCCCACGCCTCGTCCAGAAACCAGGAAGAAACATTAATCCTACACTCTAAACATAGCCAAAGGCTTTAGGAAAATCCTGTATTGTAAACATTGCCAAATGGTCTTTGTGAAAGGAAACTAAATCACAATAGTGACAGAATGTGCACTTGTTCCAGAATCAGGAGGAAGTGCAACAAGGCGTTTACAAGGATCGTCGTGTTCCCAATTTCATTTTCTAATTCCCTCTGTTAGCCTCCGCTCAGGCTTCTAAACTCAAGTACGTGATTCTTTCTTAATTACGTACGTGGATTCCTAACTCGACTCACGCAACGCCAGCCAGCCCTCCTCTCCATCTTCCCCGACGTCCGTCATAATTTCTGTGACAAAAAAGGCGTCTAGCAGTTCGTGTGCTATGGAACACGTTCCCTCTTCCTTCCAATACACTGGATTCGAGTGATTTGCATTTTCAAACTCAATTTTAATTACTCGAGCCGGGAAAACTGAGCGAAAAAAGTGGCAATCAGTGCTCTTTTAATTGGAGAACTGTTTCAAGGGTGTTAAATAAAGCCGAGACGGTGCGCTTGCTAGGGGAGAGGCTAAGTTCATAAAATCTCTCATACTTCCTTCATCGTACTCAAAAAATAACTTGGCAGCAGAGTGAAGTTTTTGGCCAAGTTTTATGTGTTAAATCCCTTTATTCAGGCTTCCACTTCAGAACGGGTAGGTACAAACAAATAAATTACAAAGTATAAATTTCGCTTAATTTTAGAGAAGGTGGAATAGTAGATAAGACACATGCGGCATTAC
>JAQFYT010001043.1:0-18916 GCA_034694925.1 Ceratophysella denticulata
TTGAATTTGAACTTCCAATCCGTTTTAAAATCTCCACATTGTCGGTCTACACTACACCCGTTTAAACGGTTTATTTTCTGGTAAACAGAAGATTCCTTGTGTCTGACCTTCTCGAGGGTTTTGAATCTTCCATTCCATTCAGTTGACAAGATTGGAATTAGATTCAGATTTGAGAATTCTATCATTGTCTCAAGATGGCAAAGTTATAAAAGGGCTTAGTTTTCTCAGAATGTCAGCGTCAATTCAGAAATATTAACAAATAGAAATAAATCGATGGAAGTTGAATTTTATTGAGGAATTATAATCCAGTTTGGCCTGTAATCATTTGTACAGCCCGTGCTCATACCTATATATTGGTGTGCAGGTATTCAGTTGCAATATCGTCCACCCGTCTGTTATTAGATCGATTATACTTATGGGATGGGTGTTGTTAATGTGTGCCATACCATAATGGGCCAATATACCGCTAATGGCTTTGTTTTTGGCACGTGAAACGAACATAAATTCTTTCGAGAATCATTAATGCCCGAACAACAGTGCTTTAATAGTTTGGTGATGAAAACGATGGAATATGGAATACCATACGATAAACATTTGTTCAACGTTAATAGTAACTTTTGTAATATTAAACGATGTCTAGATTTCAGATAAATTGAAAATAAGCTCTTCACACAAGATGGAAGATATTTTAAAAATTCTTCCCATATGAATGTGATTCAAAAGTTGAAAAGAGTCAATGCCCTTGAATAATTCTATTTCTTTCAAGGAATCCTTGTGCTATCAAATCAAATGTCGCCATTTAAATTGAGAGTGGTGCCAATCCCAGTGGAATTCGGATTCTCAGACAATTACATAGACTAGGTATAGCTACAAGTAAATACATATATGCTCTTGCCAGAAGTATGTATATAAAGATGGGATGAAATAATCCGTGTAGTTCTACATAAAATATTTCCCTGTCAGTCTGACATGAGACATGAGACATATGATGTTCAAAAACCCAGGACTATTCATCTGGATTAGAGCTAGAGCCAATTTAATAGGCGAACCTAAGTTTTTCGTTTATGTAAAAATCATGAGTAATGAGGAGAGTATCAACTTTCCCTGCCAGTCTGTCAAAATAAGGCAATATTTCTTGGTTATTGTTACATATTATGAATAATAGATTTCACTTACGATATCCACAACAGCAATTTGGTTCACTCCATTAGCTTTGGAAGTTCGGCCGCAAGAGGAAATTCTTCGAAGAATCTTCGCACTCACACTCAGCTCCTTCCGCCCAGACGACACGCTAATTCGTCGTGCATCCATGACTTAAGGATTGTACTTGGATTTTAGGGTTAGGTTAAGTATTAGGTACAATAAAGGAGATATTGTCAGCAAGAATCACGATTGTTCCTAGAAGAGCCAGGATTCCGATCCGTAGTGGAGAAAGGTCCGAACCCGTATTGCCAATTGAGGTCGTTGTCACGCTATACTCCAGGAGCCTATCTCCAGGCTTCACTCACTCAAGTACCACCAGTCAGTCCCTGTACTGCGCAGATTTATTCAGTTGAGGTAAAAAAGAGATGCGAAATGCGAATCTCACAAAAGAGTACCCGTGTATTTCTCGGACCTGCTTTCTCCCTTGAACTTGGTTTCCGAATGCTCCGTGGGCTCATACAAGGTTTGGGATAGCTTAAAACTGCCAAAACGACGCCCGCGCCCCACCAGGCACTACCCAAGCCAAAGCGGAGCCAGCATAGTACTCGTCAACAAAAAATCCTTGTGTATTTCCAACGTCGTAAAATACCCGGGTAGCTAGCATATAGGTAGAGCATATAGAATGTACCTCCACGATCCAATAAGACTCACCCACCCTCCCTTCATATTTCTTGGGTGGAGCGGATAACGGAATTCCAGTCCGAGACTCGGAAAATGTTCTAATACTAATAATAATGTAATAGCATTCCGTATATAATGTAAGTGCTTTTTTCGTGCTGGATCCCGAATGCCCTCTCCCTGTCTCCTATCACCTCCCACCATCATAATAAATGTAGACCAGAGACTCAGGACTCCCATTATGGAAATAAAAGCCGCCTAATAAATTATCCAGATAAGCTTCCCACAGAGCAAGGGGACTGGGACTCATAATTGAACTGGGACTCCTAAATTCCTCTCCGCCTTAAGATGTGTCACTAAAGAAGCAGAACAGGACTTTTTATTCCTCTTTGGTGTCTTGGTCGTTTACAATGCATGTACAGGGTGGCTTATGAATAATGTGCAAATGCAAATATATTTTTTGTATTGGCTGGAGAATGTTCGCTGCACATCTCAATAGGACAAAATACAGGTGTTTACGGATATTTAATAACTACCAATTAGAAACTCGAGTTGGTTCCACTTGAAACTATAAAATTACATAGAGTTAAATTCAGTTTACAGGGTGTTTCGAAACGTTTTCCTGCATTAAGTTAACATACTTTCAAATATAGTAGAAATTCGTGCAATAGTGCAAATTACAGCTTAGTTGATTTGTACAATAATATTTTGGCTTTTGTTGAATGCAACTGCTGCACAGCGCAAAACAGGGCAAAATAGACGAATTCCACACTTCGGTAACCTGAACCTGAATGGTTAGCAAAGACAGTAGGTACATAGAATGTAAGTTTAATCGAGTCAGGTATCATAAGGTTTCAAAACACCCTTGACAGCACTTTCCGTGTGATTCATAGTAAATGGGTTAAAACACTACGAACCACCCTGCATGAGAAAGAGAATCATAATAACACGGCCTAAGACCGGAGAAGGAGAAAGTGAGAACTGCATTTTTTATTACTGCCTGTCAAAGCGAGCGAGCATTTGTTTCTCAATAATGCATGCTCGTGTAGAAGTGCCTTCCTTATGTTTCAGAACTGACCCGCATTGCCAACTGCCACTACTACGTTTATACGTATTATTGTAAACCGTACCAAACCAGACTTTCTTATGTATTGTTTTCTGAGAAAAGAAAACAACCCAGAGTTCTGCTTTTTGGTTTTCTTCCATCTAATTTCATGCTTTATTCAAGTTCTCAGGATCTTGTGACCGGAAACATAGGGCAATAGTGTTATTGTTGTGCCCACGACGCATTTTATGGATTCCCTTTTCCCTTATTCATTCTCACTAAATCGAGTTATATGTCCTTAGAAGTTCCTAGGTAGAAGTCGGATACAGAATACAGAATACATAACCCAATCTGCCCGGAAATGAGTACCGAAAACGAAGGTTTATGCCCAATATGTGAAGGGATATCGTATTTCGTAATATAACTGAAAAATTGGACTCGTTTGTATGTCCGGGAATACAGTTGGCTCTTTTTGCTATAAACAAGGCCGCGTGTGTTATGTATCCGTACTTAGTAAAGTGGGTCACCAAACGAATTATTATGAATAATTCAGAGGACATATGGCATATGATCGCAGCATGAAAGGACAATATTTTCACTTTCATATCTTGCACACTCGTACAAACAAACATCTGGTGAAGGGGTATTGCGGCGTTTCATTTTAACTGATTTATTTTTAGTACTCTTTTTACTAACAGATGTTCAAAATTTCAGATTTTTTTTTTAAAACTGGAAGCTCTATGATAAAGCAGCGCAACGTATTACACTGTGTCAAACACCACAAAAAAGCAATTTTTTAGAATTTCAAACCATTAATGTTTACAGAATTTATCTAATCTAAATTGTTGCTGAGGTTTTCATATTTGACGCCTATAATTAAATAGTCGGAATAGGTTGCGTACGTCGGCATTTCGAGTCGACATGGGACACATTAAAATTTCCCACGTAGACGTCTGGATTTCGTGGTTGCATAGAATACATATAGAGATAGAAAATCCAATTAGGTCGTCTCGGGGAATTATTGGTTCCTTGGGATCTCATTAGGTGTATCTGGAGAGTATTTTGGATCCAATTGGATTTCTCGTCCTTTACTATACTACACCTACTTAAATTATGTCTGAATTTGACTAAATAGGTCACTTTTTCATTCTGCCTCTGACTTGCGTCGTTGCTCACTGGAAAGAAATCTGGGTCTGGGTCTGCGGCTGGACGCGGAGAACCAGTCCAAGGTTAGACTCCGTTATAAGCGCTCTTGATCTAGTACTCACACTTGAGCTAGTCAACGAATTGTCACGAAGAACGTGTTTGTGTCAAGGACAGTAACTTAAAACGGATTCATCGACACTGCCAAAATGAGAGCGTGTTCCTCATCCATTTCGTTCAATTTTATTGATTTCAGTGTAAAAGTGCACTGTAGTGTATGTAGAATGTATGCATGATTGATTAAGTTGTTTATTCCCGACTGATTACAAATGTCAGGAATCTATACACATATTTGGAAAAATTAAAACCGGTTATTCATGTTATTATAACCAAACCAACCCTGTAGCATCGTCCGCGTGAGGAGCAGCGGCCGATACTTCAACGATTTTGAACCAATTCCGTCCACTCTGTCCTTAACGTTGTTTTGTGTTTGAAGCGGCGGATAACAGTATTTTTATATTTCGGACTCGTAACCGTGCAGTCTTGAAGAAGAAGACGAATAAGTCTGCTGAGTAGTTAGATTTCTACTGGAATATCTATTTTCAACTTTGCTGAGCGAAACCGTCGGCGTGCCACTTCGTTTGGATATTTGGTCAATCCTGTCAAATGCAAATAAATACATGTATACCTGGCTAAGGGCAAGTAAATTGTGCATAAATTGGTAGGCGGCAACTAGCTATGAATAGTACAGTAAATGCACATTGTGTGGATGCGTAATAAATTTCTGGTTATAATTCATAATGCGCACAAACTACATAAGGTACTAAACTAAACTACATAAGGTACTAAACTACATAACATCAAAACTTTGCAAATTATGATTATGCATAAAATATGAATTTCAATGTATCACTGACCTTTGTTCTTCCTCTTCTAGCAAAGACTGATATGTTGCAATTTCGGAATCCAGTGTGGTTTTTACTTCCTGCAAATGTTGATATTTGGAAAGTAGTTCCTGCTTCTCAGCTTCCATTACCCGAATTAAATCTTTTAAACGAAGTAGCTCGTTGGTGAATTGCCCTTGACCTTCCTGCCAACCCGACTTTGTTTCCCTCAGACTGCTCTCTGCACTCAATTTCTTCACATGCAACTCTGCCAAGTTCTTCTCCAGACTAAAAAGCTTGAGTTGCAAGCTATTGAACTCATTATTTTGCTGTTGAAAGGAATTGGTTAGAGTCAGGATTTGTTTGTACAATTCCGACTCTCGTTTGGCATAAGCCGCTTCCTGTTCATCTCGGGTCTGGGCCAATCGAAGCTCATGTTCTGTCCGAAGGTGTCGCAGAGCTTCAGCTAATTTCAGCTCAGAATCAACTTCAAAGTCCTCCAAAGAATTTCGGCTTGCTGTGAGTCGAGTGGTTGCAATGCCTCCATTCTGATACCCGTTTGATTGGAGAAATGTGGATTCCCTCCCATCGGCACCAAAGCTACAGTTTTCACACGAAGTGTATTTATGACTTGGTGAAATCATTCCATTACCATTGCTCACTGTTTCGTTGTTACTGTTTCTGAGCATTACTCTACTTGTAATACCAGGGGAAGCTGGTAGAGTTGCAGTTGTTGAATAGCCGGAGATCAAATTCGACAACGGGTTGACTGAAATTCGATTTGCTTCGGTTGCGTCGGTAAAAACTTCGTTTTGTACAGGAGTTGATATTTGTTTCCCTGTCTCCATAGTTGGGTCAAACTGAGCACTAGAATAGCCCTGATGATTCGTCCTTGCAGTACCGGTCACCGTGATTAACGGGCTATTACGGTAACTGCTCCTATGAAGGTCATTCAGGGAATGTCGGATTTCGTTGGCAGAATTGTTCGTATTCGAGCTGATTGTGTAGACGGGAGAAAGGCGCATATTCTGGCTCCCATGTCTGTAACCAGTATTGAAGAGGTCCTTTTTCTCCAATTCTGTAGACAAGTGTCCAACTTTGACCTCCACGTTTCGGAGATGCTGGAGCAGCGTCGCTAATTCGTATTCCCTTTTCCGTAGGCGCGACAGTGATCTGAGCAAGAAGGCACATGATTCAATGCAAAGGTCCTGTTTTATAATCTTTGAAGACTTACGCATTGTTAACATATCTGCCCTGGGTAGTTTCTGTGATAATTCTTTGAGTCTGAGAATTTTGAATTATCTCCGATTGTCCAACGCAGGATTGCATAATATCACCGTTATTTTCATTCCCGACAGCCGTAACGCTAACAAAATATAGTAAGGATTAGGTATTGAGCTTATTTGCTAAACAGTCAAGCTACCTTTCATAAGTATAACGGTAGATACTAACGTGTTTGTCGCTGTTGCGGCAGCACCGTTCTTATTAGCTTCGACCGGAAGTGACCGTAGTTTAATTTTGGCCTGATTCATGGCCACAGTTGAAGCAACTGTTGCCGTTGTGGCGGAAGTTTGCAACGCTTCATCCTGTAATTTCGATGCAGTTTCTGGTTGATTTAATGCCGCTCTTTTCAATGGTGATGGATTTTGCATTCCTGGCGAGATTTCTTCTTCATCTTCGTCAGGTGCTTCATCGCTTTCACTTCCAGCTGAAATCAGACTAGGCTCTTTCTTCAGCGTGCTTTCACTTTCCGTTTGTGTTGTGGATTCAGTCAGTGAAATTGGTAGATCCCTTACATCTAATGTTCTGAATAATTGCCATGTTTTTTAATTGAATGAATTCATTAGTAGCTTTAAGTGTTATTCCGTGTTTCTGTAATAAGTACCGTAAAACTTTTCCAGATCTAGCTTTGCCAGCAAATCCACTCTTGAGTTGAAAATTGTGCACTCTGGATTGCTGCTCTGTACTCGACAGAGCTATCTTTCTTTCTGATCCCAGATTTCTAAGTGCTGCTCCTGTTGCTGCAGGTAATCCTAATCCTAGACTTAGTTGCGGGGCATCGACGCCACGGGAATCCTTATTCTGGCTCTAAAAATCCAATTAACGAATTTTTACCGACTACATAATTCAACTACCTAAGTATTTAGATAATCTTCAGTTTAGTGTCTGTAATATGTTTAATATACGCTTGGAACAGGAAGGACTGCAGGAACAGCACTGGATGCTTTCACTTTATGAGCAATCAAATCCGAAAATTCAGGATTGATGCTATTTTTTGATTCAGCTTCCGGCAGGAACACCAGTCCATTTGGCAGAGAACGATTCACTCTGTATTTGAGTAACTGACAGAGTAAAAATAGTAGAGCCTGCAAAATTAGGACATTAAAATAAGCTTATTTTAGTTTTGAGTTTATCAGTGACTTGTAGATACACCAATTGTAACAAATTGTGGTTACATATAAAACCTTAAAATATCGATTAGTACTGTTAAGTAGGTAGCAGTAAAAAATCTCTGTTCCGAATTACGTACGGTGAAATTCTTTTAAACTTTACGTGATTTCTTTATAAAATTTTGACCCGTTGTATTTTGCAATAATGAAAAGAAAGAAAGCGTAGTTGGAGGTTGAAATTACCACTGCTAGGGCGAATCCGAGTAGGAGGAAGAACCAGAGCGTGTCAGGAGGCGGGAGGTATTCCTTCTTACACGGACACATAATTCCAGGTGCTCAATGGTCAATAACTCATGAACCTTCCAATTAATTTCCGTAAATGATCGGGACTCAGCTCTGCCAGGACTACTCTGCACTTGAAGCCTCAAATTTATGAACACTGCTATGTTCATCCTTGAGAAGATCTTGCTTTAATTCCCTGTGTCGTCCCCCAGGCCAGTATCATAGCCTGATCTGCGACATACATTTAGCAGAGCGGTTGTGATGCCTCACTGGCACAGAGCCACTGCAATATAGCACTGAAGGTTTCCCTTTCCATTATTGTATCTGTCTGTAGTAAATTGTAACCTGTTGTAAAGCAGTATGAGTTTGTTGAAGTAGGTATGCGTAAAATAACTTTTTGCTAATTTACATTAAAATCAAGTGGACATAAATCCATATAACAGGTTTTTGTAGACTCAGAATACAAATATTTGGTGTAAATTATATTCACTTTCAAGGTAACAACAGCCCTCGAACAATACTCGTACTCGAAGCTATTATGTATGAGCTCCACTAATGCAACAAATAGGTTTTGAGCTTAAATACCAACACGTAAACAGTTTCTATTGTAAACGTTATGGCTTTAGATGACACGGTAAACAGGTGCTAGGTGGTGTAAGAAACAAATGATGCATTAAGATTAAGACCAACCCTGTACAAACCGTTTTATCCTATTTAATTGTAGTTGCTGCGAGAACATGTACAACCGAATCATTTGCTGCCGCAACGATAACAAGCAAGCCCTGAATTTGAATTCTACTTTTGAATCGACCATGATTCAGCATGCTGGATTTAATTGACAGCGTACAATGTTCTTCCGATCAGAATATCTCAAACCACAATGCACATTGGGGATCGCTACTCAACTAGGATTGTTATTTGGAGCATGATTCTATTTCTGAAAGAAGTCTATTGTGTAAGGTTGTCATATTCTACTTAATTGGTTTGTCTGTATCAAATGCTTTTCAATTTGCTTCTCACAGGCGAAATCCATGTACGATGGATGCGGTCAGATTAAGACGTGTTTGGGAGCAGAAGAAAACGGAATGGACTGCTTGAAGACGAGATGCTGTCATTACCTGGTTAGCTTCCACTACGAAGCTTCCACCGGCCTCGTCGTGGTTCAAATGCAGTCAACCAGAGTCAACAACTTTGTCTCAATGGGCATTTCGGAGAACGATGTGATGGTATTTTTTCACGCATGATGGTCGTCTGTTCAGAGGCAGGGTTTATATTCCTATATTTATTCAGGGTGACGACGCCGTTGTACAGTGCTTCCGGAACTCCGCAGGAAAGGTGACCATGGCGTCCTCCCGAAATGAAGGCCAAAGAAACGAAGCACTCCCAACCCCCATACCATTTAAACGCCGGAAGTCGAGTGTGGAGCAAGACCGAATATTTTGTGAATTAGCCCTACCCCTCCACATTAATACTGGGAAGGAAAGCTTCGATTTAAAAAATCAAGCTTATTACTTGTCCGTGGCTGGTGGAGTTGTTTCTTCTGCTCGAGGTATATCCGAGGTCTCTAACTCTCATGGAAATCGTCTAAACCAATCAAACTTAAATACAAACCCTTTTTGCAGATAGAATTGTGAGCCATTCCCAATATGGATGTCAAGCTACGAAAAATAAGGTCAACTTTACACAGACTCAGAAAACTGAGGTAAGACTATGCAAACAAGACATTGTTTCTTACTTAAGCTATACATATCACAATTTAACATGATTGTTTACAGTACTCGGATTATACAGACGATGCTTTCGCAGTGCTCTCCATTCAGATCCATACCTTGTGTCTCACACTGACCTGGATGCTCTGTATTCCAGTCGCCATTTTTATGGCCCGATTCTACAAAGAAACCTGGGCAGACGTTCATATATTTCGGAGACGACTTTGGTTTTTGGTACTTAATTTATGAAAATTCAACTTTTCAACAAGATATTCTTAGGAATCAGATGAGCAGATTTTTAAAACATGAACAATTTGCAGAGTCACAGCGGGATGATGCTCACAGGTCTTCTCTCAGCACTTTTGGGCTATATCATGATTCCCATTTCCCAGAAAGGACTGTTCATGAACGTGTATGACGATCTCCTGACTCATCAAATTTTGGGGTATGTGGCCTTAGTCCTCCTCATCGTGCAGTGCTGTGGAAATTGGTGGCATATCTACGACATTAACCTGGCCCGTGTAATGAAAATCGTGCATGTCATCCTAGGTGCGCTTTGCTACAGCTCTGGACGTAAGTGCGCTATTTGAAATCTCTCTGCTAATGGTTGTAACTGTCTGTATTGATTGAATTGATGGTCTGAACAGTTGCGAATATTGGGTTTTCGTATTGGACGGTACCGCACCATGTTCCCAACTCATTGCTTTCACTCGTGGTTGCCTGGATCGTGGTATTTTTACTGTTTTACATTGGCATGTCCATTTATATGTCCTGGACTGACAAGCACTTGGGCGTGGACGGATGGAGGACAGTCGTTTTTTATCCCATGCCCATGGTCAGCGATGAAGAGGCTCCGGTGAGTTACAAATGTTTAGGTATTGCTTATGACATTCAGTGCTTAGGTACGCATTTCACAATTCATTTGAACAGTTCAAATATTTTCCATTCAGCGACCAACACTCCGAAAATCCATCCTCGGAGGCTTCATAGTTTGTGCCACGGTGGAGTTTGCACTGACAGTATACTATATTTTAGGGGTCACTGAGACTCCATGCGAATCTACGACCTAGGATTCTTAAGCTTCCGTGAATACGGAGTAGAATACTCAATGAATAAATTTAAACAGCTTTATCAGAAAATAGAAATTAATTCGGAAAGTTCTTGTTCATTAATTTATCCGTGTTACAATAGTATACTACGAACTGGAGAATCTGAATTATGATTATCTCGTACGTTACAATTGATTTCACTTTGGATTTAACAAGCTACTAAACAGAAATTATATTTGGGATATACATATGCTCTGATCTTTAAAGAATCGAAATCGTTAGCAATTTCCAGGTTAGTTTTATACCGATGTTCCGATCCACTATGATAATCCCAGATAGCTCTACTATAATGTCCCATAATGGTTATCCATTTATTGGATAATTTATCCATCTGTTAGAAAGGTACCTAACAGGATTGCAATACAACACGAATTACGATATGCTGGGCCGCAGATCGACAGAATCTAAAACGACTGAAATAACAGATAAGTTTTATTTAAAAATCCTTTTCATCTCCAAACCAGGATTATCATCATCATCATATTTATTAATTGACATGGCCGAAGCCTAATCAAGTGAGAATAGTTTGTACAGCGCGTGTTGATACTTAAAACTATAGGATTAATTGTGTATTTGAGTGAAGCTTTAGCGCTTCCAAGTTGATATTGTTGTTATTTAGAACAGGAGTAGAAGTGATGTCAGGAGATGGCAGAAGCTTGAGCTTAAGCTCGATATAGCGATTACAGCAAAAGAGATGGGACAGGGAATCCTGGGAAACCAGGATTATAATTAATTGATTTGGAAAGTAGTGTTCTGGGAATGGCGGCAAGGAATGCAGGAACTGTGAGTCAACCGAATTCCGAGTTGACCGGCTCATTGCTTTGAGCTCTTCATGAAATCATCGAGTAAGAGAAACCAGTTTAAGAAAGGAAATTGGGTTCGCTGTTCTGTAAAATAGATTCGGACCTGGTAGTGACCTCGGAGCACTGCACGCAGATCATCCGAAATCTAGACATAAAATAAGCAGATTCACTTAGCCCCTTAGCCTTGTATTCCAAATCCCAAACATCAATTTTGATTGAAGGACGGTGGACTTACCGAAAAGTCTCCTCTCAAGTGGAGTAGCAGTTGGGACGGGAGACGAAGAAAGGTCAGGTAAACTGCGAATTCATCCAGGTGAAACCAGTTCTCTCTCGTGGTAGCAGTGAAGTTCAGTACGCATTTCTTCAAATCTGAACATTTTAATAAAGTTATCTTTATGCCAACTAATTTTTAATAAAGTTATGCACACGAGGACTGGATGAGCGGATTAAATTGGGACTTACTCTTGAAGTGACGCAGGGAAATTCCTGGACATCGACACCGCCAGTCGCCCTCCGCCACAACTCCGCTCAGGACCGAGTTGAATTCCGTCTGTGGCCTGTCACTCATGAGCGTGAGGAAGAGGTCCTCCATGTCCGGCCAGCTCGATACCATCAACACCATGTCGGATGCGCCCAGATTCAGAATGCACAAATTGTGGAGCTTCTTTAATTTAGGAAACCTCGACGCGACTTGAAGCAATGCCCCAGGGTAGTATTCGTCTTCCTGGTTCTGGAGAATGAGCTGAGTCACAGTCCAAAACGGAGAGTCGGCAATGACCTCCAAGCCAAGGTACGGCGTGTAAAGGCGGAATGTCCGATGACTCGGCACCTGCTCCGGAGTAATGGGTTGAATATTGAAAGGTACGTTTTTGGGGTCCATATTCGTATCAAACAACTGATAGAAATTGAGTGATCCACTTGTGAGCTTCTTCAAGACAGGAAGCCTAAGTTTAGGCACATTCTCGTTCTTGTCAGTTGGCTCGTACGCTCCGTTCAAGAGGAAGAGTGTCTCCAAGTAGTCTGCTTGCGACTCAAGTAGGTCCTGCTGGGCCTCGACCACTGCCCACGTTTGATTTAAACCCGATCCCAGGCTTATGCCCAACGACTTCAACTTTTGAGTGTCGCCAACGGCTCTGCAAGTCGGTACTTCCAACCATGTATCGTTACCAAAAAGTACAGCTCGGAGCTGGAGCTTTTGCAATGCTTCCATCACTGCATTCCCCTCACCTATCAACGCGTCCCAAATTACGAGGACTCGGAGATTGGGCGCCATTGCAAAAATTCCGTCTAGAAACTTCCGAATCCACCCATTGCTCCAAACGCTATCAATTGTCAGCATCTCCAGTTGTGGGAAACGAAACGGAAGCCCCTCTTTGGTGTCCATGATCCCCGAAGGCTGGATCTGTGAACCATTGCCGAGATGCAGAGAAAGTCGCTTTAAGTTAGGCGTTTGTCGGAGCATGTGTTGAACCTTCCTTGAGTTCATCCTGGCCTTGGATTGTAAATACGAACTCGATTGGCTGGGTACCATTCCCAGTACTGTGATGTCCAGGTCCTGGATCTCAGGGCCGTGTTGAGTGAAGAACTTGACACAGTACTTGACGTGGAGCTCAGTCAGTGAACGAAGGTAGAAGCGAGTAAATGGAAGGACTGCACATTTCTCGAAGTCGCTGCAGAATCCAGGGAAGGCACGAGGCTGGATGTCGATCCACTTGGATCGCTTCTGACGAAGGCAGTACAGAGCGGCGTCATTCCAGGACCGACTGACCAGTCGGCAGTTCATCAATGAATCCACTGGCAGACAGAACAAAATGTTTCTCAATACCTACAACGAAAGTATTAGTGAACCAAAGCACACTTGAATAATAAAAGACGAATGAAACTTGAGTAGTACAGACCAAGTCAATTTGTAGTGGACTGAAAATGCCCGGTTCATAGTTGCTCTGAATCCTTGAGCTGGCCGGACTCTCCGCCACATACCAATCGCTTGAGCTCTCTTCATCCATATCCCTCCTGTTAATCAAAATACTTTAAGTAATTTGTAATTCCATTCCTGGTTTCATGAAAAATCTGAAACAAGACTCCGTTCAATACTCGGTTTGAAATGCATATTCAATGTTCGCTGAAGTTACACTACACGCTGCGAAAATACTGTAAAGTAGTAGAAAAATTGTTTCCATTGAGTCAAGAAATTCACAGCATGAATTACCCGGTAATTAATGACCCATATAACATAATTCTGTGTCGCGCTAAATAACCTCATCTTCGAATCCGCCCTTTTTTTGGCGAGAAAAACTTATCGGAATAGAAAATATAAGCACCCCAGGTGAAAAATCACTCCATTTATCGCGCACACAGACGACACACGATTCGAAACACCGCAGTTATTAATTAGCTCCTTTGCAATGATAATTTGAAGGTTAAATGGATCAATATTAATTGGACAATTAGAACGGCTGGTTGCAATGCGGGGTTGCAGCCTGTTGCGAGTTACTTCTACCGGAAGTAAACCAAATTCTACTCAAACAAAATCAATACCAAAATCGAGCAACAACAGAATTTGTATACATACCAATCGTCTCCTATAACTTGACTTCGTCTAGAGGGTTCAAATTCAAAGCACTATCAGCTATTGAAGAGAAGCCTTTTTCTTGCAACTACCACCTGGACTCAATGCTCCACAACAGACAACTGGCAACTACTACATAATTGTGTCCCCTAATAATGGTGGCTGTTTGTTTATGCCTGGTTGGGTACTCGGCAATTCCATTCACTTCCCGAGCTCAAGTTCAATAGCTGAAATGTTCAAGAATTAAATCTAATTTTGGACAGTGTACTATCTACTCAGTAGTACCTTTCTATTGTTACAAGTTTTCCGTCAGAACCCAATAGTACAAAGAAGTATGAAAGCTTGAAATCTCTTTTACAGCAAAGAATAATCTACATGCAACCAAACTCTCGAAATAGCTCAATTCAAAAGGGTTCAATTGGAAAGCGGAATTTGGAACGGCACGGCAGGGATATCGGCTATGTTTAATGCTTTGTAACCTGAATACGTTTCCGTAGGCTTTGTAGTTATAGATTTCGAAAATCCTGTCGTCGGGTTTTCTTAATTCGAGTTTAATTTAGGCTCAATTTTTCCTTCATTCATGCCCTTTGGACATTCGGAGATAAAGTTTCGTATTCCATTTATTTGCTGTCTTACCTCTTGTGACCCCTATTAGCGAATACAAGTTTTGTATAATGCTTTCATCTGATATGCATTCCATACGTCAAATTCTGTTGTGTTTTTGGAAATCCAGGTTACAAAGTTTCCAAAATTGGAAAAACACATCAGTAGAGTGCAAAGCAAAGGTAAATCTGGTATTAAAAATAACGCCCACTTATTTTACCGACTACCTAATTCAACCTAATGAACTCAACCTTTGACTTGAAGTCAATCTATTTGTGGGAAACATTAAGTGGATTAACTAAAGCTTTTTCCGTTGGGACTAACTGTACAGTACAAATACTTGTAATACGTGGAGCGTCGTAGGTAGACTCCACTTTGGAACATTAACCTAATGCGATGATTGGTTACATATTTCATTGATTTGAATTCTTGACGTTGAGCTTAAATTTTTGAGTACACTTTCTCAGGAACATGACATGAGATTCATAATGAATGCAATTGGGGGTAGCAAATAGAAATAGATTAATATATTATTCGCTTAAATAAGGCCGTATTGAAAACTTTCCATCAAACACAATCATCTTAAAACAGCATGAAATATTTTACTGCTACTTACGTCAAATACATAGCTAATAGAGGAAACCCTGCGCGCTACAACCAACCGTAATAAATAATTTATTTGCCGAATTGGGACATTGTTCAAGCAGAACCACAATTCATTCGAGAATGGTGGTCAAGGTGAAGCGTGTTTCAGTTTCCAAATCCTGGAACTTACTGCAGCCTCTTTTTAATATGAAAATATGTGTATTTCGTTGGACGCATTCAAAAGTGTCTTCCTGTCAGTCCATAATTAAGAAGTCAATGGAGCGAGATATTTACCTGAGATTCTTCGAGCTAATGGGCTATTTGGGCGGATTTCCGATGGATATCAAACAAATGCCAAATATCAAAGTGTCACGGAAATCAAACTCTTTTTTAATGTATCAAATCACGAGGATTTTTCTCATGTTTGAAGTTAGTTTTCAAATTCTACGATTCCTTCACTCCATCCTCACGAAAATCAGTGTGTACACTATCATTACCCAGAGTATTTGGGTCTCTGTGAGTGTCACGGTCACAAATGTCATTCTGACGCTCCATGACTACGAAGAAGAAATGGCTAGTTTGATTTCTTCTTGGGTCGAATTACAAGCTGAAATTCGTAAGTTCTTCGTCTAATATTGTGATTGGGCAAAATTATAGCTAGAGCTTTTAAATAAGACTGAATACTTTAAGGAGACTCTATTTGACGTTGACGGAGGTAGTTCAAATTCTCGCGCTTCTCGTAATGCTCCTTTAGCATTGAGAGAGCCCGCGAAGATTCGAACTCTCAAGTGCGTCAAGAGCTATCTTAAAAGATGGTACTTTTATTTCAATTTTAATAACAGGATATTTAGCCATTGAAGCATGTCCTGAAATCGGCCTCAAATACGCTGAAATCGAAAGAGTAAAGGAAAAACTCTATTTTACATCTACAGCATCGTTCTATGCACAGACCGTTGCGAGTTCTGTGATTGGTTTATCGCTCCATTTCTTGGAATTACCAACAACGCCGAGCTATATTTACAGTGTCTTTGGGTTCCGTGATCCCAAGAGCTGGCTAAGATACATTTTTGTTTTCCATGAGGCTCTCCTCATTGCCGTCGTTTGGATCAAATGTGCTTTCATTGAAATACTCATTTTAATATTTGTGAACCGAATTGTGAGCAGCCTCAACATCCTTTCCAACTGTGTTAGTTCCACGACGAAGCCGCTCTACATTCTTCGAGCCTACAAATTGCTCTATCGAATAGTGGACATTTTCAATATGCGACTCCGAACCACGCTTTTATTTTTCCAACTCGTTTTCTTCATTTTCTTGGTCATGATTACGCATACGTTATTCCGTCACGTCAATCAGTATCCTTTGGAGGCCAATCTTCTGTTTCTAGGAAACATGGTGGGGAGCTACGTACGCCTCACCTGGATCTATGCTCCAATGGGAAAGGTTGGAGGAATGTCCGAGAAACTTCTCAGAAATTTACGTGGCGTTGCGGTCATGAAATATTCAAAGCGTGTTCTGAGTTCCTGTAAACCAATTCTATTCAAAAATGGGAATTTCTACTCTCACAAAACATACACCGTTTTGACATTCCTCACTTTGATAACCACCAATGTCCTGACCATGCTTATCGTCTACACTTGAATAAAGCCAAGCTCAAGGCTATCCATATCGATTCAGTACTCCACTAACGTACATATTCAGCAATATAATTCATAAACTCCAGAGTCCTTATTATAATTATTTAATAGATTCCCGTCCTGCTCAAAAATGCCTGAATATATAGGTAATTATTTTCAGGTACATATACTGATATTGAGGAAATAGAAACGGAACATTTCATCCACCAAGCAGAAGAATAGGCCAGTACACTGCACAGAAACAGGAAAACAGAAATGGAAATGCAAAGCGAGAAATCTTATCAATTGATTCCCAGTTTGATTTTGGTTTTGCATTTGATTCATTCGTTGGATTATCGCGATTCTGCTGATTCTTTCGAAGCGTTTTATTCTGTTCCGTGAACCTGGAATGGGCATAGGGATAGGGATCTCGACTGTAGAAATCGTCGTAGTAGGTGGGCAAATTCCAGGCTTGGCCCACCTTCCGGTTTTTCCGACCTTGATGCCATCCGTCCAAATTGTACGGAAAATTATCGCTAGTGGACACATCCCATGCCATATGTCTTGGATGACTTTCGCGCTAACAAAATGGTTACAATAAAAAAAATTAGTCGATGCGAATATCCAATTGACAGGGTGCTTTGAACTACGAAGTACCTGATCAAGCTGCCGGTAGAATTCATTGTATGAGTTTATTTGTTCCACTCTGTCGCGTTTCGGATTAGGCTGCGTCTTTTGAACGCCAGTTTGATTTCCTTTGTTTTTATGACGATTTGCTAAGTAACGAACTAATATGAACTCGCTCATGGCTGCGAAGACGAAACCCAAGCATCCAGCCATCCAAATATCCATCATCTAGAAATAACTACCTAAGCTGTAACATGGATAATTCATATTTGCATCGGTTATCAGTCCGGGCAGATCTACTTTTACAGACCTTAATGTAAGCGACAGGTGGTAAATCCGATTTCATTCCCGTGTAAATTGTCACCAGAGTTAGCATACAGGTAACGAGGAGACTAACGCGACCTGGAATGGCGTCCAAACCTAACCAAAAACTAAACCAGGAGAATGCCACGATTAGGAAAGTGGGCATGAAGACTTGAATAAGATGATGTCCCAGTTGTCGCCGGAGAATGAAATTCACGGTGAGACAGGAGTACACGGCTGAAATAATGTAAATAATAAACTTAAATAACCAAGTGTTAGGCAGGTACAATGTACATATAAGTATATTTTTACCACTTCGTCCAAATCGGTTCTCCTCAGTAATGGTGGTATTCAGAGGGACACGTAGCGAGAATTGACGAAGAATAAAGTTTTTGGGTATAACGATAGGAGCTGATTGGTTTTCCCATTGGAATTTGACCTTGGTCGCTGGATAGGAGTCTGAGGATTTAAGATTTAACCAAGCATTATCTTCGAGCAAACGCCTAGAATGCTTTGAATTCACAATTTATATTTATTCAATACGTCACTTACAACTTTCTAGCAGTAATTTACAATACTGCGTGTCCATGGGGTACCTGGTTCAAGGGACGAAAGAAATACAGGAAATTGATATCGACGAAGACAGAATCATTGAAAGAAGCGAGTTTTAATTTGTACCAATTGAAATCCATGGGGCATCCCAGGATTACGAGTAAATTGGAGACGTAGACTATGGTTTTGTTCTTGAAAATAAAGACACTCATCTGCTTCTCCGTTACACTCTTGATCTCTAAAGAGAAATTAAAGCTCATCTTCAATGCGATATTAACAAAAGTGAACTATTTTTGGTAAAATGACAGGCATTGAACCTGAACGCCTTGAATTAGGGATGTAGAGGTCAGGGGTCCAGATGTCATCCAACACATCTCCATCAGTGGTTATCTGAGTGCTGTCAGGCTCCGATGGCTCGAATAGGCCTGGCGGAACAATCAGAGACTCTTCTGTCCATCTTTGTTTCATCTGGAGGTCAAGCCTGGAATGTACACAGAAGCCTTCAACCACTTCTCCTGGCTTTTCAATTAATTTATGAACAACTTATATTTTTTTTTACCTGAAATCCGAATTGATGGTACTGATTTGAGAAATGTCCAAAATCTCAACTGTGAAAAAGACATTAATTGGCCGAGTAACCGTGAGCTCCCAGCGCGCACCTAATCCGGGCAAAGAATTTGTTCGATACTTGCATAGCTTGATATGATTAAAATTTGATTTACATGTCAATAAACGCTGTGACAAATTGCTCACCTCTTAAGTGATCTGGTTTTATTTGATTTTTAACAAACGGATTCGAACTGGAAGTCGGAGATGTTGGAGCAGGAGTACTCCTGGTCGTGGTCTTATATTCGCTCTCCTCGTAGTCTTCTCCATT
>JAQFYT010001044.1:0-18915 GCA_034694925.1 Ceratophysella denticulata
CTTACGTACGGTTGACAACATTACACATTACGCGACAACGCGACGGGCCATGGTTGCCATGGCTACTCTTGCTAGTAAATAAATAGCGACCACATGTTTCAACTAAGCGGTGGTTTCTTAGACGTTGAAGGCGTCGCTGCAGTCTTGGTGGTCCTCCAGGTTCTATTTTTTAAAGCGAGTTTTCAGTATTTTGCTGAAATTTACACATAAGTTAGCATGAATCTCCACAGAGGTGGACGAGTGATTCCCAATGCACCATTTCACTTGTTGTGAAATCCTTCCACAAAGTTCGAAGTCCTGTGGACACATCAAGCACGCGAACGTATACGTTCCAGAATTGAACTGGAAACAAGGGTTCGGTAAATGCAGTGCCGACATAGTTTTTTTCGTTTCAGTTTACTGGTTACTTTGCTCTAATAGTTACAAGTATACAAGTTGTGCTGAGAAGCCATTTAAAATTAAAAACAGTAGCACTGGCACAGAAATAATGTGTGTTCGGCTCTAGTCTAAGCTCTACTGAAGTTCTGAGCTGTTTTTACCTTTAAATCTTATCTTTTAAGATAACTGTTATCACCTTTTTTCCTTACCCGATTGTCGAAAAAATGGTGGAGAAAATTGTGGAAAAAGATGAGAAAATGATGAAAAAATGATGAAAAAAACTCATTTTTTTTCGACAAACGGGTAAAAAAATTTTACGATTCATTTTTCCCATTTTTCCAAAATTTTCGACAATCGGGTTTTCGAGAATTTGACCTGGAATCTTGATTATAAATGTCTCTCAATAAACGATTTTGAATCATGAAATACAAGAATTGTTGAAAGTAGTTAGACTTTATTCGCCAGTTAAGTTCAGATTATGGTTCAGTTATCTAGTAAAGTTGAATTCTTTCATTACAGTATTCAGTTCATTTGTTAGTTTTATGTTCAGTGTGCTTGTACGTGTTTAGTGAACGTTGGGCAAGATGGATGCTTTGACGAGTTTGATGGGTAATTCACATTCCGGAAATTCGTTGAGAAGTGAGTCACAGAGTTCCACAATTGCATAGCACTTCTTCTCAACCTCACCCAATTCCTCCAAGAGGCTCTCTTCGTCTCCAGGAAGGTTAAAACGATTCAAATTGACGGCTTCCAATACTTTGTACTTCATTTGACGCAGAAGAATTTCAATCAAATTCTGAAAGGCAAAGTTGAAAGTAGATTGCGATTGAATGTAAATGTTTGAGCAACGAATATTCGGTTTCAGTACCTTATGCTTCTCAATAGCAGCTTCATTGA
Organism: Ceratophysella denticulata; assembly: GCA_034694925.1. Lineage (NCBI taxonomy): Eukaryota > Metazoa > Arthropoda > Collembola > Poduromorpha > Hypogastruridae > Ceratophysella > Ceratophysella denticulata. The sequence continues at coordinate 1,276 of JAQFYT010001044.1, forward strand.
TTTTCTTATCGGCTACTTCAATCATAGCCTTGATACTTCGCAGGGATTCAGTCTCACATTTAATTCGAGCTTCGAGTTGAACAACGCGATTTTCCATATTCCTTACCTCTTCCTCAGCTTCCATGGCTTCCTGTATAAAATCATGAATATGAATATACAAACTACCCTCCTTGCTTGTGCACCTCTGAACTGGATTCCACTTACTTTTATCAGTTGTTTATTCTTTTCTTGCAAATTAGTTTCATCTCGTTGTATGTTCAATTTAATTTTCCTGGGATGAATATTGCTTCTTTTAAGATTGAGATCTGCTTCCTGAATAATTCGCTCTCGCTTGTCAACACAGCCTTCCAAATCCTGCATTATCTTTTCCTGTGCACGCTTCAATTCACTAAAACGGACCTAAGCACACAAGTCAGGCGGTATTGTATTGACGTATTGAGGTAGAGGCATAAGGTGAAAGTCAACTTTCACCGCACCGGTGTCATTGGACGGCGGCCATTTTGCGATGACATATTTTTACGCTGCGCCCTGTAATTGTACACTTACTTGCATGTGATGAATAGCCAGTTTGAGTGCTGAGGTGGAAGTCTCCTGTTCCTTTTTAATCGAGTCTTTAAGCTCTCTTGCTAACTTGACTTTCTTTTCCCAGAGTAAACATTGCTCGTGAGCATCTGCCAAACTAGCCGTGAGCTTGTCTTTCTCGCTCTCCAAATTGGCTATTTCGTCTTGGAGCTCGTAAGCTTCCATCTCCGCATCCTACAATTGCATCATCAAGTTTTATTAGGTATTAGTTTCTTCTCGACCAATGCAGTTTATCGGTGTTATTGAGAATCATCCCAGGAATAATAAATGCCTGTTAATCAGTTTCTTGCCTTGAGTAAGTGAACAAGTTCGTTTTGAAGAAGTATGTTTTCTTTGTCCATTTGCTCTTGTTCCTCCCGTCCTTCATACAGCTTAGAGTTCATCATTTGCACTTCATTCCGGAGAACATCAATGGCCTTCGTGAGGTTCTGAATTTCGACTCGCTTTGATTCATTCTCAGCTTCCACTCGTTGTCGCTTACGGTCCATGATAAAGGCCTCTGCAAATTTGAACATTCGAAATGTGGTTCATGAAGTATTCATTTGTTTAAATTACGGTACTTAATTGTGAATCAAGTAACCTTTTCGAATGAGATCATTTTCGGCCAGAATTTCATCTCGCTTTGTCGTAAGAATTACAAGATCGTCTTGAAGCTTAAGCCAGTTTTCTTGAAGTTCCACGCAAACAGTGCGATGAGAGCTAATTTGTCGCTCCAGCTCTTCAATCTCTTTTTCCAATGGACCTGTTTCCGTGCCCTATGACAATGAATCATTGGTTGATTTTCTTATTTGTCAATACATGTGTCCATGACCACCGAAGCGACAACATACCCCATGTTCATCAATAAGCTTATTTAGCTTCCGTGTGAGCAACTCAATCTCACCACTCTTCTTTTGAACTTGTTTGTCGGAGTGCTTCATATCCGAGCTTTGAGCCTGCAGAACTTTCTCCTGAGTTACCAACTTTTTCTCGAGCTCTTCTAGAGCCGTGTTTTTCTTCAGTAACTCCGTCCGGAGTTTTTCACAGCTGGTGGTAATCACCGTCAGCTCATTCTCAACTTTGGCAATCTCGCCTTCCACGTTTCTTGTCCGATCTCGTGACAGTTGAATCTATTTAGAACAAAGAATAATTAACGTTATATGTGCAATTGCAGGCGAGCAATTGACTGGCCGCAATATTAGTTTTTGAGTTTTTCACCTTTCGAGCAATTCCCTGTGCAGTTTTATCTAGAGCCGTTTGCTCCTGAATGGCGAACAGGATTTCATCTTCCAACTTTGCTTTCTCGATATTCAAGCTTTCGATTCGACGACGGGGTGGATCAATTTCTTTTTCGTAGGAAATCATTTCATTTTCTGCTCGACGAAATTCTTGTTCAACTTGAGCTTTAATCGATTGTAGTGCTTGAAGCGTGTTTTCCAGCTCGGCACAGTTCACAGCTAAAACGTTGAGTTGAGAGCGGAGATGACGCTCTTCCATTTTGCGTCGTTTCACCAAAATTGTTAGTTCTTCGTGTTTCTCTTGTTCCTTGGTGATTTGACGCATGATTGACCGGAGGTCGGACTCTTTGTTGCGACATTCCTCCTTCGAGGCGCTAATCATGAAATCACAATTAAGAAATGCTGATTGACCATTTGATATACTAAGGTACATACTTCAAAGTGTTACGAGCAGCAGTTAAGGCCTCATCTCGAGCTCGTACTACGGAGATTGTTTCATTCCAAGCTCTTTGAAGATGGACTTTCTCCATCTGCAAGGCCTCAATTTCTGTTCTGTAATTCCATAAATCAATTCACCATTAGCTTAGATTGAAACTGAAACATGTAGGAATTTTGGGAGCATAGATTTACCCTGCTTCAGCAATAAAATTGTTGAGATCTCGTTGTTCATCCAAATGAGCATTAATTTGTCGCTGAATTCCATCATTTGCCTGTTCCATGGTCTGGACATGAGTCATGATTCGATCCAAATAGAAATCCTGATCTCGTTTCTCAATTTCCGTACTATTTCTGAGCTTCTGGTACTGCTCATCAACTTTGTGGGAAATTTGCAGATCTCCGTCGTATTCCTGAGCCGCGCGTCGGACGCACCATTCCATCATATCCATTTCCTTCACCATTTGCATGATTGCGCGTTCTAACATAAAACGTTTTACATATTATAGCAATTTTCCTTTTTCGTTCTTGTGACGTGACCCCGTTACTGTGTGAAATTCATTTACTCGAATATGAATTCTACCTTCTTCAATCTCGACTTTGATTTCGCTCTGTAATTTAGAGTGGACGACGCGCATTTCGTCGGCTTCTTTCTCCACGCTCAATCGTTTCTCGGTCATGACTTCAAGCTCTTTTTCCTGTTTCTCCAAATATTCTGTCTGACGAGAAAGCTCGTATTGCAAATTGTACAGTTGAGTACCCAACTCTTCACGCTCCTTTCGGCGATTTCGAACCTCGCATGCCTGTACCAGGTATAAATTTTGAAATTAATATTTTTCGATGTACGTAGGTACGTATTGAACATTCGAGAGCGCGAATTGAACGTACCAAATCCCGTTCCTCACATTCCGTAATGTAAATTTGCTTGAGGAGATGCTTCTTGAGTGCATCTTGGAATCTTTGCATTTTGGGATGACTGGGTCCAAGAACAACCATGTCTTCCTCTTCCCCAAGGGTCTCTGCTTTGGCACTCCTTCTATCCTTGTCCAAGTCCGCAGCTTCCCCAATCGACTCACCTTCACATCCACCTTCACCAGGATCTTCTTGTCCAACAAGCTTCCGAATCATTTCGTTCAACGAATGAACGCTCAGGGCTAGAGCTGAACCAACAAAAATGTCAACTCCTCAGTAAAGATAAAGAATTTTTCTGGTTAAATGCTAACACTACAGGCAAAAAGCATATGCGGGATTTGAATACATTTAGTGTCAAATTGGTTACGAACGTTGAGGCTCGATGGGAATATCTTCGTCGTCTTCTCGCTCGCCGTATTCCTCCGAGTAGCGTTTGAGAAAGGCTTCCTCGCTGGCCTGCTCGTCCGCGTCCAACAAATTGTCCATTTTTTGGTAGGCTCCGTAGAACACATCTTCACCTTCGAACTCGTCCGTGTGCTCAATGGACAGGCCCAAGTTCCGCTCCGAGTCCTCGGGTTGCTGCTTCTTGGCCACAGACTCCTCCTCCCCCAGAATTTCCAAGAACTCCGACTCCACCTCGGCTGAGGACTCCAGGGCGGGATCCGGTGCATGCGGTGGACCTCCCTCTCCAGCCAAGGAACCTTCACCGACATCTTCAAGCAACTGGGCTCGCTCTGAAAAAACGTAAATATATTAACATGAGCTTATTCTTCAACAATTCTGCTGAAGCCATATCTAGATTTTTTGTGCGCCGTAATTCGACTTACGAACGATATTTAAATGTATGGAAACACGTAGGACAAAAACAATGAGATTGTACCTAATAGCTTCACAGGTTTGGATAGAAAATCAAAATGCATGGCATAACATGAGCTTTTGAATTTAAGGTAACTATTTGAAAATTAGGATGTTTTAGGAAAACACTCTTTGCAAGACTAGCACGAGTAATAATATGCTTAAGGTAAAACTAATGCGTTTTATGAAATATGCGATGTAAATAGACCAATAATGCAAATCAAATTCGGATAAAGTGTAGAGCTTTGCCAATTCATAACGGTTTAATTAAGCTATTGATTAAGCCGTCTATTTTCGCGACTTTTAATTGCTTTCATTGTACACGTTGCACTATCAGCTCATTACATCTATGAAATAATGTCAGTTAAGTTAAGTTACAAATAATGAGAATAGTCTTAAGTCAGAGGTCAGAGCTTACTTTTACTTTCTTCACCCTGAAGGCTTGAAGAAGCTTCACTCATGTTATGCTTCTTGCTCTCTCCTCCAATGGAAGCATCTTCAAAGAGACTGGCCTCCTTGGCCTTCTGCTCCGTGTCGGAGTCCATGGGCGCCTCACGAGAAGACCATGGCTCTGGGCCTGAGTCTACTCCGCCCGTTTCCTCTGCCCCCGACGTCTCGTCCCCTTCGCGTCCCGCCGTGGTCGCTGCAGACGGCGGCTGTGGCGTTGGGGCTCCAACTTCACCCCCGTCTTCCCCGCTTTCACTTCCCATCTTCCGATCCTTGTCAGCCATCCTGTCCCTGACCAATGTTAAGACTAAATGACGTTATTATTTCTAGTGTAGCCCTTCGATGAAAGTTCCGACTTGTACCATATCTCACTCTGGCTGTAGTTTGAAATTGATTCTCTTTGTTTTATCGATATTCTCTCAACCGGCGTCACGTCTCCATCTCCCTTCCAGCAAGTCTTCCTGCCCAGTCTCGATTTGTTTATACAATTTGTTTTTCAGTGTGTTTTTAGTTTCTAAGGAAATACTTTCAATCAATACAATATTGAGTTACGCTTTCGAATGTTTTCTGAAGTGGAAGGCTGAATAAAGGGATTTAACAATAAAAAAAAAATTCAATCAATATGGACTTATATGGAGTGTGTAATTACTTTTTTCCCATACCAGTTATTCGGATATGTAGCCCTTGTGTTTCGAAACCTATTGTATTGAATAAATATCTGTAAGCAGTAAATCGATTTCTTCTTTTATACTGTTTTAGAGAATGACATGATACAGGAATACCGGTTCTAAATTCTATTAGCAGAGTTTATTACTATTTGAGCAGTTATGTGTACGAGTACTGTATACAACTTCTACATATCTATGGCATACACTTGAACATACAGTAAAATTGTACGGAATAGCAATTGTATAACTATTCGTGTACTTATAGCAACCAGCATCCATACATGTACGCAGCTGACGTAAAGTGGTCGGTACTGTTGCTGGCAACAGTTCTAGTGTGTCCCATTAAAAATTACAGAACAGTTACAAATGTTTGGCTCTCAGGTATTCCCGAGTCATGGTCGTGAGCATTATTTTCTAAAGGTTTCGGAACTTGGCTTTCGTAGTTGAGGCTCTTGGCATTCGGTAAATTCACAGCAATCACGGAAATAAAAATGAAAGTTCCGAAAGCGGCTCCAAAGAAAGGTCCAAATAAATTGGCGGCGATATTTGGCAGTGTCCGTATATTGTAAAATGCTTCACTAAAATATTCAAGAATAATTGAATGATTGATTGCCGTTGTTCCGTTGCTAAATCGCATAAGTGTTAGACTTAGGCTTTAATTAGTAAACGTTCTCACTCGTCATGGCTGATATCCAAAACAGCATCCAGTGGGTAGCCGACTGTGAGCGCCATAAATCGAGATCCTAGATCCATAACTGGATTCAATTCTCTGTTCGACCCAACCTGGAACGCCAGACTGATTCCAACTAATGAAATGGCATGGGCCAGAGCGAAGATATTTCGTGACGTTGAAGTTTTCCGTTTGTTAGCTCCAAGGACGACGAGAAGCACAATTACCAAAATGGCAGACCCAATTATCTAAATTGATAATATAACAGTTCCGAGACTTTTCGTTTCCTGGCCATAAATAAGTTTATGAATTTACCTGGTTAGGAAAACTTCTTCCGGCAAAGACATCAGGAATTGGTGCAAAAGTACTGGAGAATTGAGGACAATTTGTGCATGAGTCGGAATGCTGTTTTAGAATTACGTTTTTTTGGAATATTATTTCAACTACTAACCAATGGTTTTAAATGATTCGCTGTTATCCATGTTGATTTAATTGATTACCTGGTCCGAAACATGGTTGGGATATGCCCAATTCCCTTCCACAAACTGATTTCGAAATTTGGCTATTGAAATAAAGTTGAATAACACACGTTAATTACAACATATACCGATATGCACAGTTGAGAATTCTTATCATTATACTCACAGCTGTAAAGAGCATAAACGATTACGAAGCCCAAATAGGCTCCTACCAATTGAGATATCCAGTAAACTGCCGCTTTCTTCCATCCAATTTCTCCAGCGATGGCAACTCCAAGAGTCACGGCGGGATTGACGTGACCGCCTTGCATTAATATCGTTAGAATAAATAATTATATCAGTTTTGAGTAAAAATAGATGGGCCCAATAAAATAGAAAATTTAGTTAACCAGATATTGGGCTGCAAATTATCGTAGCAAGAAGTACACCGATTGGGCCCCCCAACAGTATATTGATGTTCGATGGTTTGGGTACCATTAAATAAGTCTGACACCTTGCACCATGAACGAATAACTGTATGAGAAATATATTTATAAATATCTTGAGATTATCAGGGCAAGAGAAGTGGTATCTTTAACAAAACTTACCGAGACTATTGTTGTTCCTAATACCTCTGCCAATGCCGACGTGATTAGCGGGTTGGAAATTCGAATTCTTGTTTTTGCAAATCGTACAAGTCCAGATTCGTTTTTATCATTCGTATTTGACATCGCTGTAGGAATATGCAATGTGCCTTGAAGTTGTACGTTGTTCTAATTCTTATAAATCTTTCATTATGCTTAGTATATCAATCAAACTATTTCAATACATGTATAAATCAGGCTTTTGCAGAGGCTCGCAGTGCAGTAGCATTTCTAAGTGGATTGTTCAATCTGCAGTAAATATTTTGTCTCATATTGATTTTCTCCATGTGTCCAACCTTGGATGAGTTTGTGCGTATTTCCACAAACTCTAAACTCGTATTGTGCGTGCATGCGCGTATATGGATTGATGCTTTCTCAGCTCAGGAGAAACTTTCTACTATACCCACTGCTGTCACATACTATTTTGTAGCAGCTAATTTAAACAGAAATAGTGAAGTTTAATGATACATATACCGGTACTTTTTATTATTGATATATTAGAAAAATACTGAATAAATTTGATTGCAATATGAGGCAATTTCAATCTATCACCCATTTTCTTCAGGAAATTGTTTTAAATATTAGGAAAGCATAGCAAATATCTGCACAGCTCAACATCGTTTTTCAATTACTAGCGGACCGTTCCCGGTAGGTAGTTCCACACTAACCTCTCTTATCCTAGTTGGCTGCATTGTAATTCAAATATTCCAGAAATGAAGTGGTACGGTGTTTTTAATATCAAGCAATAATGTTGGATAATGAACAAATATAAAGTATTAAAAACAAACTCAATGTATGTACATATAGCAAATATGTATGAATACCAGAAATATTCAGGTGGGAAACAGCAACACAATAAAGCGTTTGTAATATTTCATACACAATATTCTAACTGGACGTTTCGAATTACGACAGTATTATTAAATAGTTAAATAGGTAAACTATTACGTTCCTAAAGCTTTGCCATCAATAATTGCAACTTATGGACGGACCGATCCCTATTAAAATATTTGCATAAACTATTAAAAAGCAGATTCTGAGTTCAAGTACACTTCATGCAGGATTTGTCAATTATTAAAAATGTTCTTCCCGTATGGTTTTCAAATGGAGACTGTGTAGCTTTTTTCGCATATCCTGTGGAAGGCTTGGAAGGTAAACTGTATATGTTCTCCTGAAAATGCAAACGCAAGAAAATATCGTCCGGTTAACACCAAAATTTTAGCAGTATTTGATGTTACAGTAATTTTGTCTCCTATTTTTAGTGCATATTTGTTAGTGATGTTAAACTGACACCCAAACACTCTTACTTTTGTTCCGTAACCTTTCCGCTCTCCATAGTAGGTGGCATGAGCATGAGCTTATGCCGGAGAAAGTCTCGTCCACCAAACCAGTTAATGCTCTCATTCAGAAACAGCTCCAAAGTTGCAATTTGTTCTAGCTGAACACATAGTTTCCAGACTTCCTTCCGCTCGCGAAAGTTCTGTTCAAATCAATTGTGTATTTTTCAAGGGTGACAATTTTCGATGCTTTGAGAAAATGAATCCAGACTTAAAACGAAGGTTTTTGCACTTTGAAAATAAAATTCCGCAATAAGGAAAATTGCTTTATAATTGTATAGGTTAGGTTAGTTGCTGGTCCTACGGTAATTTCAAAGAAATACCCTAACCTGTAGACTAGACCGCCAACGTTTAACCTGACCCAATCTGACTAAAATCGAATTTTCTGCCAATGCAGACATAGTGCAAAAGTCTTTCGTTTTAAGTGCAGATTCTATTTTCTCGTATTGCATGTTCATATTTTCCACGTTTTTCTTGGAGTGTAGGTAAGTTAGTTATTCTAAAGAGGCGGAGCATTGAAGAACATTCACAGCTTGGCAACGGAATCTAGGTATATAAGTATGATTTCGAAATAATCAAAACTTTCGTTGAAACTTACGCGAATTTCTTCCGCTGCTAATCCAATGAGAAAGTTCACGAGGAGCAGAACAATGAACACAACAAAAATAGCTAATGCAATTCTGAGTACTCCGATGAATAGAGACTCCGTTTCACCCTCTCCATAGAATAAGCCGCCATAGTCCAGCTCTCCAATCATGAAAGTCACGACTTTCACGAAGGATTGAAGTGCTGACGAGAAGGATGCTTCCTACGGCAGAAAGAAAAAATTTAAATAAGAAAATCACTTCAGTGACCATGATAAATGTAAAGTCAAAATTATTGATTTCAGTTTCAGTACCCCAGGCATGAAGATTACGAAAACAGTTGCGAATCCACAGAGTAGGGGTGCAGCTATCAAAATGGCCCACAGAAGTGTTATTGTTGACTAAAAAGGATATAATATAATATCATACAGTTAGAATGGCCAGAGCGCAGAATTCAAATGATCAAATGCCAATATCAATTAGAGCTGGTTAACTGATTTTCCATACTGACCTTTTTCAATAGGATGATGTAGACCCGAAAGTGTGGAATTTTTCCAAATTCCAAGTACACGCACACCCAGATGAGGAACCCCATAATCTACACAATAATGCAGGATTGATTTCACTAACAAAATTTTTTACATAGATGTATCATGTAGATATTCAATTATTTCTAGCTCACCCCTGCAATCAGATAGTGAGTAAAATCCGAGAATATATATACTCCAATCATTGGAAGCGTAATAACGAGAATTCCAATTGCAATTAAAAGTGGCCATATTGGTACGACTTCGAAAATAAGGCAGACGTAATGGGTGATTGCGCGGAAAAACTTGTCGCAGCAATTCGGATGTTCCTTTTCTCCTCTGAAGCTTTTTACTGGTCTGCACAGCCAATGGCAACGTTGGTAAACTTGATGAATACGACTCAGCACGAAGAGAAAGAGAAAGCACAGATTTGCTATCCCACTCCACTTTATGCCTGCTCCTTTCTCGCATTCCGGTAAACCTTTCATTAAGTGTAAAAAAGCTTGAAATATAATGAATCTACTATTTCCTCAATGTTTAAAAACTGCATATTTTACTTAACCGTTTGTATTGTGACTTACTTTTGGTGTCATTCCCAACCTCACCGGTCGGGCTAAGGCCGAACCATTCCCACTTTTTAGCACCAGGTTCCGGAGGGCACACGACCCTGTAGACGTTGATGATCATGTAGAAATTCAAAAGAAACCACAAAATCTAGAAGTAAGTACAAATCAACATTTTTGGTATATTAAAACTATACACAGCTGTTGTAATCAGGTGTTGCACATCAATTCAATTACATGAATAGCACGAAATGAGTAAAAGTAGTATTTGATTCTCTCCCATTTCTTGAAAATGAACACTTGAATGAGGGAATGCTCTAGAATTTTCTTCCGAACATCAAATTCTGCAGAACGTACGTTGGCCAAGTCCTGTGTTTCCTTGAAAACATTATCATCTGTAGTGCTGTTGCCAAGAATGGGCCTGGAAATATAAATACGTATAAATATGCCATAATAAATATTCCAAAAATTGAATTTTTGTCGGAATATATGTTAATCAAAACATACCCATAGTCTAATTGCATGTACAATTTAATGGATCCCAATTGGTCCACATATCCACTGTTCTCAAGCCCTTTATCAAGTGCCTTTTCAACAGCTTGTGGAATGTTTTCGTAAACTTTGTGCAGAGGTGTCTTTCCGCGGTGGGATCTAAGAAATAATTTGGTTGTAAAGCATTTGTCGGTTTAATTAAGTCCATTGGATATTGGGCCTACTTGACGTCCAATCCAGCTTTAGCAAGTAGCAATGCCTCACACGCCTCCACATTACGATTGGCAGCAGCGAGGTAAAGTGCCGTGCAGCCTTCCAAGTCCTTAACGTTCAGGTACTCTGTTTTCTCCATAGTACCAGGCAAGTACTCTCCTCTTGCCTCACTGCCCGAATTTGTATGACCCGATGAATTTTGAACGTTTTCCGGAATTATTTCCAACAGTGTTCGAACACATACCGCAGCGTCTTTGGGGTCACCTGATGTACATTCATTGTTGAAAGCTAAAGAAATACTTAATCGACTAAAAATACCACTCAATTTTGACTAACCCAAAGCAGCTGCCAAATGGAGTGCTGTATAGCCCGTTTTCCCTTCCGCAAAGGAACAGCTTTTGACCAATAGTTTGAAAATATCATGAAATCCACGACGAGCCGCAATATGGATAGGAAAGCGTTGATCTTTATCCATGGTTATCATGAGCTGATCCTTCGTCTCCTCCCAATTCTCAGTCAGACCATCTTGCATCAACGTTTCAGTACAGGCGTATGCCTTGTCAGCGTATGCTGAAACAAAAAATTAAATGGAAGACTATTTTTAAGACTTAAACAAATGTATGGGTACTAGTAGCTTTAGCCTTGTAAAAGAGTTTTAAATTAAGACTGCTGACATTTCAGAGGCAGCAAACTCTAAAACCCATTTCATTTACAACGAGTCAGACTTTGCTGGCGTTTTCGCGAAAGAATACAATGCTCTCGAAATGAAGAGAATGCAGAAAAGCTGATTTTCATAGAATTCGATATTTTCTTTAGCGTTGAAACTGCACGTATGTGCACATTTGGTGAGAACACTGCTGACTGATGAGATGAGTCAAACAAGCTCTTATGTATCACATACCAAATGTAATGCTTCTGTAAGAAAATGAAGCTTAACAGCTTGCTTTTTTGTAGGTATATAAATACGTAAGCCGTCTCTACGTAATGATTTAAAAATATTGGCAGTCCTTTCAATTTACACAGAATGGTAATATGAGTCATGGCCACCACGCCTTTCCTTGGACTATTATAATTTGAATCATATGAAAGAATATAATTCGATTTAATTAAAAATGAAATTCGTTAATAATTGAAATTGAAGCTATTTTGACACAATAACATTCAGTTCTGCAGCGACAAGGCTGTCAAAAATGATTACTTACCATTGTTAACCGCATAGTACAACACCGTTGATTCAAACGCGTCCACTTTCAAAGCACTCGCTCCCCTCCGAATGAGCAGCTCCATAAGCTTGTTATTGCCGTGGCGGGCCGCCGTCATAAGTGCCGTTCTCTTCGTTGTTAGATGGGCCAAATCCAAGTATTCCTGAAGTTTCTTTGGGTCGTTCTCATAGTTTTGTAAGTGTAAGCATGATTCGGCACAACGTACCGCTCGCTCGTGGTTCTCTGGAGTAACAAATCAGGGAAAATCTGTGTTAGCATTCAATAGTTATTCTAACATCGTAAAAGCTTTAAATTTATTGCCTTGCCTAATTTTGCCAAGTAATGGAATACGGTTTCGTTCTTATTGCTCTTTCCAATTTTTGACCCATGACTCAACAAAAGGTCAATAAGACCTTCATTGCCCTTCCCGGCAGCAAAAACCAACGCGTTCTGGCCACGGAAATCTTCTTTGTTGATGAATTCAGTCAATTTATGACTACCAGAAATATGCTCAATGATCTTCCAAGCACATCTAATAGCTGCTTCCAAGTCATCTGTAGTAAATCCCGACCCGAAAGATAAATTAAATTGTGAACTCAGCAAATGAGCACAGGATAAGAAAATTTTCTAAATGAATTACGTATAAATTCTGAGCGTACCAAGGTTAGCTGCACAATGAAGTGCAGTTTCTTCTCCATCCCTGGCTTCGAGAAGATTTCCATTCTTCAAACACTTTGAAAGTTGAGTGGAATCACCAGCTTTAATAGCTTGAATTATTGGGTTCACGGGCTCGTTTCCAGCGTTCATGTCTATCATTTGATACCCGTTGTTCTTGGGCGAGTCTCCCTGAAAGTAAATTAGGCTTATTTCAGACATATATACTTCGGCAATATCTACGGACCATTTCTGTATAACCCGAATTGGAGTTTAATTAAACTGTTGTAGAATTCAAATGCAAACCGATTATCCTAAATAAATAAGATTTCCAAATTTAAAAGGATTTGCAAGCATATTATTTAAAATGTGTTGAGATGTAAGACCAAAACAAGTTTTCCATGAATACTTTCACCAACTGGCATAGTCACTGTTTGAAGTCCTTTTGGTTTATGAAATAAGTGATTGGTTATGCTTTCTTTTCCAAACGTAAAACAATCAAATTTTACAATTATTTAAAGTTACATAACCATTCAAAAATCTAAAGTTAAACATTTTTAGCATAACTATACACTTACTTTATATCAATTTTTGCAATAACTGATTATATTTTGTAGCTAAAATTCCAATATCAATGTCGCTTAACCCTTTATATAATAATCTATGTACATATGTCAATTTTTGAAATACATTACCTGCATTTGAAATGAAATTTTCACTTTCTATTCTGTTTTCCCTTGTATTTAATTTATTCACACACTTCACATCACTGCCAAAGTTACTAGTTGCCGTCAAGTTTTATGCTTTTAATAATAACGTATCCTGATTGGGTGCTCGAGTTAACCCTTTCAATAAGGTAAACCGACTTTCACTTTATCGTCAAATATAATTTCCAGAATTATTGATTCAATAACTTTCTTCTGGTGTTCCTAGTTTTGAAAAGTACTCGAAGCAGTCTTTCATCGAACTACAAAGACTCGTAATATTTAATTAACCTGAACCCGAACTAAATATGCGTTGAGCGGAACCAGGTTGGATGTAAATGATAATGGAGGATTCAAGGGCGTTGTTTTCCCCAATTCTATTGCAGAAGATGATGTCAAAGTCGTGTTGGGGGATGGGAATGGGCTAAGGAGACGCAGAAGTGCGTGGGGCGGGCGCAGATGCATTTTCGCGAATAAAGCCAGGAGGGCTTAAGAGGAACACCCTGTCCATTTACCCATGAATCCTATTCCTTTGGGGTATTCTCACAGTCCACCATTTTATTCACACTCAAGAATTGAATTGGAACCGTGGAACCTGGGTTGCAACTATAAACCAAACCTGTTGTTGTCCCAAAACGGTGATTTTAAAGCTTCCTAAAACGGAAATCTTCTCTGGACTGAACTCCACGCTTGACTGACTGAGGAAATCCACAACAGGAAGACAGACTATGGAGCTCAGTTAGTTAGTACGTGGGTTCAGGAGAACACCGAGTGGACTGGACGACTGGCTGACTTTCTTCCCCGTCCCAGTCTCATTCAGGAGGCATAGCCAGTAAATTTGAGTTTTTTACCATTAGCCTCTCCCTAGTGGCCCAACGAATCGTATTTCTCGGCATATTTTTGCAAGGGAAATGTTTTCGATTTATGCTAATTTTATGGATCCTTATCCCTTCAACCACACGAATCTGGAGAAAGTCCTAAGAAACGCCCGGAAGAAATACAAGGATATTCATGTTGTTTGACTATTTTCAAACTGAAAGAGGGTGCCGAGAAAATACAGCTAAACAAGAATGGTAAGTTGACTTGAAAATACTTATAAATGTATTCCGTTATATTCTCAGAAATTCGGAAAGTTATGTTGGAAATTGTAGGTTCTCCGAATGGTGAAATTAAGAACATATTTATGTGATTCTTTCCTGGGTAAAATTATGAATAAAGTAGCAACTAAATAGGCGCATAGTTTGCTGAGCCGATTAACATTGTTGCCGAATTCGGATAGTATTCACTCTTTCATATTACCTTGCGCGCAAGAATGTGCTTGTCCAAATCTTAATGATGATCATCATTTTAATATTTTACACTCAATATTAGAAAATTTTAACTTCGAATCGAAATAGCTGCCCAACTTTTTCTATGCATTTAATGCTGACGTAGGTAAATCTTGATGAACGTCGCCCTTTTGCAGCACATCTGACTTGAGAGTAAGACTTCATTGAATATTTTATGCAGAATTACATATAAGGAAAAGGTGCATGTTTCGAAATCCCAGATTTTTGTTAATCTGAATTCTCGTTGCATATCCCATGGTCCTATACTACTGGTACAAACTACAGTTCTTCGATGAGACAAGTTAAATAAGCCATAAATTCCACATTTAAGCTTCTATGTATATCAGTATATGCAGATGCAGATAGAAACAGAAGTACCAACGACCAGACAAGCCGAAGTCATGATGATTCATGATAGAGGAATATGAATATGATAATGTTGTTATGAGCAGAAGGGAGAGAGGATTACTCCGACTAATGAGGATGAGGGAATGAAGGATGAAAGGATCATGTTGTCCTGTCTCCCTGTCCCTTTCAATTGAGCTACAGTATAGCAGACATAGCATTCTCTCTGATTAATGAACTAATCAATGGAAACCGAACCCACACGTATTTTTGTATCATAATTACATTTTGGATAAGGCTTTCGGACAAGGCATCGGAAAAGCATGAAGCTTTGCTTTGGGAAATTAATCAAATATTTGGAAAGTCATTTTAGCTGGTGCTATATTATGAATTTGGGAATATTCGTATATTTGCGAGGAAGAAATTAGCTTGAAATTAAAATTTACTGGAATGTAAATCAACGATAATTATTAAATAAATCAATTCAGTGAAGATTTGAAGATGCTATTCAAACTATGCTGTTCAGTTCATTCACATTCAGCTTACGTTGAAATCGAAAAAGACATAAATATACGGTCGTGAGGTTTTCTCGACGAAGCACCAGTTTAAGCTAAATATTTGTTAGGAAAGTTTTAGTCTGTGTACCTGAAAAATAAATTTTCATGTAAATATTAAGGCTAGACGTTTGTTTTTCCAGGCCCAATATATCCGGCCTAGGCCGTATGTATCTTGAAGCGTAGTTAATGCCCTAAGCATGCGTTATAAACATCGAAAATTGAATATGTTAATACTGTTTCTAGACCAAAATGTTATGTTCTTTCCAATGGTGCTACGTAAATCTCTCAAAAACAACTTTCAACCATTTATATTGAAAGTACAGTTTCAAAACTTGAAAAATTTTGAATTTGATATATTACACGAGATGTGGCCAACAAATGAAAGGCACCATTGGAAATAGCATTAAATTTCGGTCTAGACGTATTAACATATTCAATTGTCGATGTTTATAACGCCTGTTTCAGATAGATGCAAATACATTTCTTTCTCGAGAACGCGACTTATTTTTCATTTCTCTACACGGAGGGAATTTATATACCTACTATACCGATGAGTCTTCGGCATGAAAAAGCTCTCGTTGATTGTAATTGCCGAGGATGATGGAATTGAATTAAGTTTAAACGTATATCTGACTTTCCTTATATTACGGACAACTAGCAGTTCCGTTTTTCGTTCATGGAATGCAATGCAATAATGTGGACAAATGAATCCCAGAGTCAGCAGCCTGTGAACCGTAGAGCCTAATTCATCAGATTATTGTGGAGACAAGCCCTCTCGTACTCCCCAATTTCCTTTAGTAGCGTTGGAGAGTGAATAGGGTAGGGAACCATCCCCATCTCAAAAATATTCTGTACACTCTACACAGCATACAATAGGTCATCCTCTGCTGATTCCTTATTTCTCTGAAAGTCCGACAAGGCCAAATTATGTAAATCATATAAGGAACATACAAGAAGTAACGAACCGAAACATGTCCGTCCGTCCGGAAAAACCAGAGAATACATGACCAAGTCTTGCACAAACCCCGAATACTTTACTTCACTGAAATGCATTTTTAGCCATGGTGCATAATATTGACATACAATAGACCAACGGTGTTTTGTAAAGGCTATCATTGTATTTTGAAATGGCTACCAAATTTCCATACGTTAAAAAATATAATCTACGTTAAATAATAAAATCTACTTTAAGTCGTATTTTATTAGTTAGGGATGTTCGGTCTGGTACTGAATGCAGTAAGGGCATTTCGAACATTGAAGTACATTTAGACAACCTTTAAACCTAACCTAACCTAACCAGTAGAATGGGCTTGAAATGGACTTAACGTAGATTCGATATTTTAACGTGGATTATATATTTTTAACGTAGACTGTATTTTTTCAACGTCCATTTATATATATCCCTTTGGAATTTGACCTTTATTTCCGTGTCTAAAGTTAGTTACAGCATTATTCATGATACGTAAGTATAATAAATAGGTAGGAATATCGAATGTGTTGTTGAAAGGGACTGAAGAATTTCAGATTCAGATCTTTTGCATATTTTTATGCATGCATTCATAATTTGGAAGTGTACAACCAGTGGAATGTAATCGATTGGTCCTTGTGCAACCTGAGATTTGATTATGTGAAATTTGTGAAAAATACATCTAACATGTTACAACGTCGAAAAATTTATATTTCATTATTTATTTTATTATTCTGATTTAAATTATTACTCACTTCGAATCCCAATTTTAATAATTTTATAAAAAGCTTTTGAGAGACAAATCCCTTTTATTGACAACGTGGTTTCCTTCAAGAAATTGAGTCTATTTAGTTGATTGTTTAAATTAAGCCAATCCGAGGACTCGTTCTTCACATTGCTAGAAGTTTAGAAAATGAAAGAATCAGTACCTTTTTAATTAAATTGTTCAACGAAACACAATAAAAACTAACATGAAATACTTACGTTGACTTTCGTGACAGCTTCACCCATGTCGAGCCCTTCAGCCTTGAAGTTTTTAGACAAGCACCTGGCGTACTGCAAATTATAAAATTTTAATACTAGTTTATTATGTGGGTAAAATAATTAACAACACACTAATACACTTTAAACCCACCAAAGGGAAAGTGTACAGGGAGCCACAGGTCTTCTTAATTCCAGCGGTGGTGTTCATTACGGCTTCCACTCCACCGGTCTCGATTTGGCACTTGGTGTAAATCGCTCGTCCAGCAGCCTAAATTGAGTACAATACAAACCATGT
>JAQFYT010001045.1:0-18900 GCA_034694925.1 Ceratophysella denticulata
TTTACATAATTTTCTGCGACAGACAGACAGACAGACGGACGGACAGGGGCATCCCAGTAGACCTTCTGGTCTAAAACAGAAGATCCGTCTACAAAGTTTTTATGACCTGTCATAAAAAGTAAACTTTGCTCCCAGTAACGGAAAGTTGTAAGCAGTACCTAACAAGGCAGTTTTAGTCCGCAGATCTCTCATCTCTGGCTCTCAATTGGATTGATTTTTTATATGTACCTCGTCTTTTCATCCACAAACAACATCCACTCAACTTTCCCTGCTGTTTTCATATAAGGCAATTTTGTTTTGTTTGGGAGTTTGAGAAATGTAATATTTTCTTTTACCTGGTCCGCGTTCTCCATCCACATCACCGAGTAGACGTCTCCCAGGTACGTCTGTCGAAGATCGTCGTAGTAACAGGCATATGAAGACTCCGATGAATTGGCAGCCGTCGTGGCAAAAACTGAAAATATTTCATATTTTATAGAAAAGCAAATAGGAATAGGAACGGATTGCAACTTTTTACTGATTCTAAGATTCTGCGAAAAACGGCCGAGTGCTCCACGGATGCTGGTAGCAACCGTTTCACAAATTGAACTAAATATTGAATTACATTGTTAATGGTATGATTCAGCCCGCTTAAAATCAAAACCATAACCATGTTGAGGTTTAACTAAACTTGTTTAAATTTGCACATATCCTCGGCGAATTGTCGGGTTACTTAACAAAAAGCACAATACCGAAATACATCAAAACTAGGCTCAGATATACAAACAAACTATGTACGTATACTGTTATTCTTTTTAGTTCATAGATCTCAGTGCTCCACTTTCCAGCCGCTCGTTTACCTACAAATCCATAATATTCTTCCATGTCAAGCTAACAGAAGGAGACAGACGGAAGCATATAAGCAGGTGAGCAGTTAACTCAGAATCGGAAAATCGATGCAAGTAGGCAAGAAGGGACGCCTTGATTTAGCTGTGTATTCTTACAAATCCAATTATAAAAATTGACCTTATTTAAAGAAAAAAATATCAAAGTATATAATGTAGGCGGCGTGTACTCCTTAGTGCGTTTATATGCTCATCCAGCTTATAAATATTGCCTCAATGCGTATAAAGCATTGGCTCTGAATGTATGTCGTATATGGCTGTTAGGTTTTTCTAAACATGCAATGTTTCGAGTTAGGTTGAGCGGTTAGTTCTCTTTGAAAGCCCAAAGGAATGCAGATTGTACTGCGAGAACTTGAAAGCTAACCTTAGTTGTTGCTTAGGTACTGATATGCATATATGACATATATAATTGGAGCCTGGCTTTGTGATTATAAATAAAACTAGCAAATGCCGAAAGATTACAATGCAAACCGATGACTAATTGGGTTCAAATTTAGTAGGACATGTGTAGCGATTAGGATTAAATTTGGAATCGACGTACTTACAAGAAGCTCAGAGTTGAGGCGTCATGTTCTCATAAAATAACATTGTCTTATCTTTCAACTGTAAATGAAATCAGGGGTTGCCGTAAGCTCTCTGTTTCTAAGCCATAGCCTCCAGACCAACTTAGAGAGCATTTAAAATCAAATTACGCTAATGTTCCCTTGAAAGTTTTTGCCTTCCAGAAGGCCATCTCAGAAGGTAAACGCTCATGTTCCTCTCACCGGAAGATAAGATAAGATAAGTAATGGAAAGCTCCAGTCAACCTAAAACTAAATCTCAGTTTGGTTCAGGGATGGAAAATACTCATCCATAATTCATTCCGTCAGCAAATCAAAAGCTTTCATTGATTTCTCAACATGGAGTCACCTTGGATATCACCGAATTAACAGAATACCGATTATACTTTCTTGATTGGTACATATTTTCATCAATAATTCCTGTTGTAAATATTGTGAAGATTGTCACAAATTATCAAAAATCTAAAATCGGTATAATGCTACGAATTTTTATTATTTTGAGGTTTGTACGGGTTTGTGGAATTTTAATTTACACACGTATAAGTCCTGCCGTCCTGCTTATGAGTGGCACCCTGATTCATCTCTTTTGAGCGTCTTAACTGGGATTACTGTAGTGTCAATTATGGCCAAGAAACGTTTCGTGTACGTACATAATATTTGAGAAGTATTATCAACGGTGAGTAAACTTACTAATCAAATCTAACTTCAAATATGCAGTAAAGCGTAAACATTCTAAAAATATAATACTGAAAACAATCGAATAACCCTGGCTTGAACTGTGCATCCCTGGTAGGTCCCTGGAGTTATGCATAGGAAGAGTTATCCTTTGTAGGAGGTTCGACATGAGAGTTTAATATATGGAGATTAAGAGTGGCGTAGGTTGTGAAAAGAGGTTCAATAAAGAATCGAAGTCAGATTTTAATGTTTGTCCAGGAGGAGACGGGGTTGAAAGGAGCGGAAGAATGCGGGGTTTCTCCATTCTTTAAAATATTGAATCTTGTCCTCTGATGACACAAATAAATGAATAGGGTCTCGGTTGCTTCTCCAGGGACTGAGCGCCCAAGATAAGCTCACAGTAGAGACTACGGAGTACTTTGAAACATTTTAATGGAATTCCTAAATTCCCGAGATGCGAACATTACGGAAGGAGGAAGGGAGAGCGGACGTCAGCCCAGCCATGCATCCATATTATTCTATCATCTGATCTTCCATTCATCCTAGAACAAAGTTCAGAAAAAGATCCTACATTGTCTGCGAGTCCCTATCACACTGTTAAAGCTATTATAATTTGAGCAAAATCTTTATTCAAATTTAAAAAATATTATTATTTTCCAGAGAAAATTGTACTGAAATATGACACTATTGCTGGTGGCTGGTGTATTGCATGCTTTGTGAAAATAATTAACATTTTACAAATGAATGTTTTGAAGACCAGTGTGTTTACAAAGCTCCGAATTTGCGTTTTCCACAGACTTTCATAATATTGTTACGGAATTAAGTAATTTCTCCGATCTTGGAAACATCTGCAGAGCGGCAACACGTTAACAGCATAAGGTATAATGTGCGTCTACACCACATATTGCTTGTCGAAGTCGACGGTCGACTTTCTCTAGCACGCTGAACTTTCTCCAACCAACTTTTAATGCCCTTTCGCGTTCGCTCGTATGGTTGACTGGTTAGAGTAAAAGAGGAAGAAATAATAAAAGGACGACTATGCATGTACGTTCATATCGCAGAGAAACATACGCTAGCAGCCGTGAAGCGTATATGCACGTAGTTACGGGGAAGTTTTATTGCAGCTTTTTAGAACTTTGTCGTAGAGACGAGATGATACGAACACCAACAGTACACAGTGATTGCAATTCAGAATATATTGACACTGACCCTTTCAAAACTGTATTCCTAGCTTCAACTTGGAACCTATAGGCGTAATTATTACTGTCGATAATTCGTCACCGTAAACAATATATTTTGTTTATTTAAAATAAATATTCGAATCATCGATTTAAAGAATCCTTGCTTCTCCTGTTTGAAAAACGAAAAATGGCAGGTACGTACACTTTAACGTTGACTGTTAAACTGTCATATTGTAATGCCGAGAATCTTATTCAACACGGTCCTGAGCTTTCCTCTGCCTGTTTCATTAATCCGCAAAATTAGACGTATGGTATCAAATGTAGTGCAATATGCTTCACTTTCACAATTACAGTAATAATATCATCTTTGACAGCAAAGTTTTACCCTAACAATGATTGAACTTGAAGTGTTATATGTCATTTACGGTATAATGGTATTAGCGCTGAGTCGAAAACTTTACTGCGTCTGCATCTGCATAGCTAATCGGCCTTAACAAAATTGCAGAATTTTTTTTACATAAATAAAACAACCTGCTGTTTATATGTGAAGCTGGGTGTTTTCATAAGCCCAGAAGAAATACCTGAAAACATTAAACTACGACGCTATCCCTCATCCCTCGCCTCATAAACTGACTTTAGAAGTAATAAAACCCGACTTACTATTATAATGTTTAGGAAGCAAGTTTTGAAACATGGATCCCGACTCACAGGCCTCGAGGTAGAACACCAACTACACCAAGGAAACAAATAAATCAAATTAGACTCACACACGGAACTTGGTCATAAATGCCACTTCCTTACCCGCTCAGCCCTTATTTTTCCCAAATATTAAAATCATAATAATGTAATCATCATCAGACCCAAACCTGAACCCGGGGGTGAGTGAGGCAGAACGGAAATAACGTCCACTTTTCGGAGTCAGAAAGTCTCATTAAAACTCAATAAAACCATTTGTCATTAGAATTTCCTCAAACTTCGACGTTAGGCTTCGTTGACGCTTTTATTTCGCTCCCGGAAATTATACGCCTTATGCCTCACCTGCTGCTTTTATCGTGGAAACTTTTGCTATGATGACTTATGACTGCGAGAACTTTTGAACTCCCGGCCTGAGTCCCAAATAAAGCGCGTACCTTTCCGTATCTCCCATTTGTATGCATCTTTTTGAGTGTGTTTTCTAAATCACGAGCATGGAGTTCCTCGTTGGGGAAAGCAACCAAACCTGGGGCTCCGTGATCAGCGAAGTTTATAATCACGTGGTCGTCTGGTCCACTAGAATACAATGGAAATCCATTCAAGTTAATATAAAAACTGATTATTTACTGCAACACTAAATAGGTACCAGGACAAAATAATTCATTTATCAGACATGGCCCATTCAACCATCTAACTAAATTTTCATATCTATGTGAAGATAAGTTTTTTAATTACCCATACGGCATAATATTTCCAAAGTTTTGCCTTCAATTTCATTAAACTCCCTGACTCCCCCTGAGTTCATTATAGAAAAGGTCCTTCGAACTCTGTAGGTAGCCTATCATGCGAGCGTAGGGAGCGCACATAAACGAAGTTTTAAAAGATGTTGAGCGATCGTTTAATCAAGTATTCCATTTAGTTTCCAGCTCAACAAACTTTGAAAGAGAAAGTCACTTTCTCTCTCAAACAGGGTAGGTGGGTTGGTGGGTATCAGTAAGTCTGTGTGTGTAGTTTGAGGTTGGGTGTTGCATATGAGCCCATCCAATGCATATTTTATTTTTTAGGGTATTTACCTTTTTAAAACTTTTCCCGACCCATAACCCTTCACGGCTTCTTCATCACCGAGCAGAACTTTCAGGAAAATATCCGGATTCACGGACTGCAAAGCCAAACATAAAGCATATTAGAGGGTGAAAGCCTAGCACCGTGCCTAGGCACAGTACAATGTGTGTGTTACGGTGCGTAGTATGTTCGATGCACGGTGTACAATCCCTGCGTGCTTGTATATAGCTTATGTAGACGCGTTGTGTAAATAATAGGGTAGGTATAATTGTGTAAAGTAAAACAGAAGACAAAACCTAAGCAATTGGGATTAGTTTTTTGGGATATTTTATTTGAAAAAAATTGGGAATTTATACTCCGATATAGGTTCCACGTTAGTTTTCCTTCTTACAGAGTGTAATTCTTTGCCTTTATTAGTTCGTTCGGTAATGTTTATGTTATTTTAAGTATTTGGGTAGGCATTTCATAAATACGTTTTTTAGCACCATTCTCCTGTGTGACCCCAGTGTTTTGAAAATCGTATAGTTTCTATTAGGTTACGATTCAAAAAGTCAGGTTTGGTGACGTTTCATTATGGGGTTAGGTCAGGCTTTCTTTCGAACCTAACTTAACCAAAGCTATAAGACTCAAAACGCAGGGAGGGGGGCAGTACACACATTAGAATCATACCGTTTTCTCTGTGGATTGACGAGTGATAAATAGTAGATTTGCACTTGTGTATTTTTTACTGGGAATTTAAAATAAGTAATAAAATAATGGTACGTCTCATTCTGCATTAACTATGCTGCTTACCGTTTATCTCTTTTTTTAAATGTGTACAATAGACCTCATACTGCATAAAGTATTCTATGATATCTGTTCTAATTAACGATCTAGATAAAGAGTATTCCCCATAATTGGAGATTGCGTTAGGTTTAAAAAATTGGTGTATTTATGTCGTAGCTCGATTCAAAAAATATAAGAAAAGTAAAATAAAGCTACAATACAAATGAAGTGTTGACTTACTGCCCCCACGTAATCTTTGGGCACTCCGGCGTAGACATCAGAGCCATTGGGATGGTTGATGATTATACCTGGCGTCGGGTTGCTAGAAAAAACAAAGTGAATAATATGTTTGATATGGGCTAATGTCAATACTAATGGAATTATCTGTATGACAAACACATTTGACAGATGCGTGAAAAACAAGTACAATTTTTAAATGTTTGACACGTGTTGGGAAATAATGAATTGTTATTAGGAGAAGAAAAATATATAAAACACACAGTACTCTTATTTGTTCTACATTCAAGCCAGGATCTACGAAGTCAAGCTCAAGCTTCCATCAAAAATGATCCAATTCCAAATTCTATAAATCTTTGCAGTGAAAACATGGAAATACACCCTGGCCAAGTCAGCGAGCTTCACTACAGGGGTTGTCGGAAATATTTAGATATAAAACTGAAGCTGAGCCATAATAAATTGTCTAATCCGTCTCTTCGCAACCACGGCATTATGACAAATAGCCAGAAATATACTTGATACAGTGCATAGGTACTGTAGTACGTGGAAACACCTTCATATTTTTCGGAACATAACGGACCGCATACTGTAGTGAAGCTGGACTTGGATATGCGGCTTATGTAGTTTATGCACTGAACAGGCGGTAAATCTTGTCAGAAAATACATGTTACAGCTACGGCGGCGGAGCAGTCAAAAGCTCATAAATTCCTTGTCTTAAATATTCGACATGACTAAAGGTTTAGAATGAAAATTTGCTTTAAATACCCGGTTTAACATAATTATTGCTTTAATTTAGATTTATCCAGTTAACTAAATTATATACAATTTAGGTGCTCTATATAATTATGAATTTTACATATGACTGTAACACATTTTCTAAGGTATGTAGTGAAAAATGGAATAAGCCCAGATTCGGAATAACAACATTGAGAAAGCCGAAAGAGAAATAGACTGAAAGAATGTAATGTATAAGAACTCCAGAGCCTTGACTCGAACCGTATTATTTCATATTTCATTTTCATGATACTAACGCTCCCATACCTTATATTTCTATTGCTACTTAATACCTGCATGAACCATATTTAGACGCGTTTCTGGTCACTTGAATTTGGCAATTTTGACATTTACATGAGGGCTTACTCTTCAGGCTATATTAGATTCTCAAAACGCGGGAACCAAACCCAATGTTAACGAAGGTACCAAATACTGAAAATTTCACTTAATAATAATTTTTAATGCATCGGCCGTTATAAATTCTGGCCTATCTAGCGGCATAGACAGAACAAGTGGTGTAAAATTGACAGACGACGAAACTGCTGTGTAACATGCACCATAGTGAAAAGCATTTGAGTGGAAATAAGTCGCGGTGGAAATAGAGAAAGCCCGGCTGTTGTGGATTTTTACTCACTCTGTAGAATTCGCAATGTCATCATACATCATCACCACAATATTTTCATCTGGAACTCCGTTCCGATGTAGAATTTGGTATGCGTGGCAGATGTCCGCCTGTGAAAGCACACAAAATTCAATTCAGTCAGAGTGTCTTTTCTTCGCAAACCTGGACCTGGTCGGTCAGTCGGGACGTGATGTGATTCCGAATTTCGATTTTAATAACAGTTTACAGCACGATATTACGACACAAATATCAGACTTATATTTGAGTCTGCCAAACTACCTACCTACCGGAGTCAAATGTGTGATAGGTAAAGGTAACTTATTCTAATTGTATTTGAATTAGTTACAAGTTTGATACAGTTGCTGATGCATGTATGTAGACAGACACAATGTGTTTAGTATGAAGTAATATTCCTAAAATTAAATTATTTCCTTTAACTCAACCTAACAAAAAAACCAAATTGTGCTTGTAACGAAATGCGAATTTCAACGAGAGGTAGCAACAATTTAGTCCAACTTAAAGCGGAGTGTTTCATTGAGTCAGGCAAGGTAACGGACGTGCCCTACGCCATCCTGTATCACGAAATAGAAAGAATTGGATTTCTCGTACATAGTTTTCTGGCATGCGGGAAGAATGTAGAACAATAATCCCGATCTACAGCTACAGTAATTGTAATAATTTAGTTGCAGAAAAGCCAGTTGGTGCCAAAATCCAAGGACATTTTCCAAAACTCTCCCATTCCAATATTCATTCTATGCACACAAAATTGGCATGAGTCAAAACTCAAATATACTTTTTACGAAATCCTTGCCCTTATATTACCATGAATACGACACACATATTACACATATTCGCAAGAAAATTGCACATAACGATTGAGATATATTTCATACTTCCATTTGCTACTCTTCAATATTTACATAGCTCTTTGTAGAAATATCAATTACCTGGTGTCGATAATTGTAAAATCCATTGGATCCAGCGACAAGGACTGCATGAATCTGACCCGGTTGTTTGGCGGTAGATTTCACCACATCTTCAAATTCCTCACCGTCTTCAGTCGATGCTCCATAGCGTGGATCCAATTTGCGACTCATATATTCCACAGCCTCGGCGTCCAATGTAAAGGTCATACCCTGACCCGAAACATTCTTTATGGGTGCTAAAAACACCGCCAGAACAGCCAAACATGTTGTAAACGAAACGGTGTTTAATACCGTCATTTTGATCTTAAATTTAAACAATAGCGTAAATTTGTTAGAATAAATATTCGATTTCGTTAAAATTTAACTGGGAGTAGAGGGAGCTGGTTGAAGTTCGTGTTGAGCTGACACGATGTTATTGAATGCACGCTTTAATTCTATTGCGTTTTGTATTTAACACAATCTCTACCAGTTGACTTCTCTCATCCAGTTTCCAGACATAGCTTTTTATATCTATTCATTAGGTAGTTCAACTTCTTACATTATGATAACGATTTCAGTCAGAGTTCACAGAGGACATGAAAACTAATCACGGAGCTGAACTCTTCACATCAAATATTTATTTTGACATTGTATGCAGTAGGAGTAAATCCTAGCTCATACCTAGGACAAAGTGCGACCAATTGTGAGGATGCCATGATCAAAAGTTCGGTTTGGAATTGAATTCATTTATTATAGTGTCAAAGTCCAATGGGAAGATATTATTACACAGTGGAAGAATAACAACTTACAGTAAAGTAGCATAGCCAGTATGTCACTGAATTGTAGGAATATCTATATTTTTCTGGCGTAATTTAAAACAAGTTTTGGCCTAAACTTTTTGACAAGTTTTGACCTAAATAAACGGCGTTTTCAGGTTAATCATTCTTTTTTTAAAATTAGTTACGTGATTTATGTTAAGAAAGGTTAGATTAGATGAAAACGTCGTTTATTTAGGTCAAAACTTGTCAAAAAGTTTAGGCTAAAACTTTTTTTTAAATAAGCCACTTAAATTGACACCCGAATTGTAGAAAAACAGGCATTGCATATTCATTAGAGGTAAAAATGTATCTGCGAAACATTTCTGAATCAAAATAATACGAAATTGTAAGCAAATTTACGCATGTCTCAGCTAAGATCGTGTAGATTTGATCCAGCCATAGCTTTGGTTCTTAGTTCCGCCTTGGTAAAAATCACCGTCTTTACAGAAGAAGTAATTATACGATTGGGATTTTATTTTAATTAATTCAATCTTGAAAAGTGATTTATTTTATTATTAAAGTGTGAAATGATTAGCAAATGGACCAGCGAGTATCAAATACATAGAATAAAATTGTACTATGTTTCGATTTTGTTGTGTAGTTTACAAATGGTTGCAGACACTAGCCGACAGTAATTACAATCAAATGTTACCGAAATACGTTTGAATCCTGAAATCATTTATTTACTCGTCCAGACGTAATTCTTGAGGCATTGGATGGCGGCGTTTTGAATAAATGCAGTCTTAAAACTTACAATGCGTACCTGTTCATTCACTATTTCTGACTCAGAATCAGTTGACGGGCATTGTATAGATATTTGGCTTTGTATACATCGCATGAGTAAATGAGCAGAAATCGGATCTTGAATAAAACGGCAATTTGAGTCGATATTCGTAATTCCTGGTTACTAACTCACACTATTATTTGCTTTAGATTGGAATACATATAGTTCTCTAACGTGTCTAGCTTGCATAGGTAACTATTATTGTGAACCTAGCCAAAGGGGTTACATTTTTGCACGTATGATCAATTTGCACGCTAACAACAAGGTTACTCACGTGCTCATGTTCATAGAATATGTAGATATGCAGTACGCAGGTACCTGCCGTATTAGATGAACAACTTATTTTGACAAACTTCTGTTTGAGTTCAGGCAGGCATCACGAAAAAGTTGAATAAAGTCATACGGCTTTGAGTCACTCGAATGGTTTCAAAATTAGGAGAAAGGTATAATGTTTGAATTACAATAGCAAATTAGTATTTTATATAAATTAACGGATGTTGGGTTTCCTGGATGATCAAAATCTAAAGTATATGTAGAATGATGTTGCAAATTCTGTAATAACTAAACGTGCTGTACTAATTATGGTCTCTTGAATACCTAAAATGTATTTAATTTATTAATGTATTTATTTTCCATGCGATTTTTGGTATACCATAATATCCGATTCCTCAGGCAATTGCAGCTGGGAGGTACTGACACCTATTGCCACAGCCATTTGTAGTTTTATCTGTACAACAATAACCGAAACACCAGAAGCCTTGGCTCAATTGTCAGCAATGACAAACTCTTCTCCCGAACCCCTTTCCAATCTACAAAGCGAGTGGGACAGACCTGTATTGAATCAACTCTCCGCTTCTTTGCTGATCAATGCAGAAACCCCGGTGGGAAACGGCTAATGTGTCAGCATAGGTAGCATCCCAAAGGAGACACTTTCCTTTAGCCCACGGAATGAGGGTCAGGCCGTCTGGTTTCTTGCCGTCGTCTCGGAAGGTATCTATATGCTCCAGGATAGCAGGGATGTTAGCAAAGCCGCAGGCACGCTTTAGAATCTCGTTAATGACAGCGTTCTCCTTGCATTGATCTTTACAAAGGACACGGGGTGGCTGTTTGTCCTGGTGTTGTCATAGGATTTTCCGGCACGCAGCGAAAACTCAAGCCAAATATTTGAGCATTGCATGAAGGTTTCGGTCCTCCTATTCTCTTTCCAGCATCTATTTTGGTATTGAATCATCATAAAAGTGTAATATTTTAATTGGGGCTGCTTGAAACAGGATTTTTTGAACTCACCCGACATATTCAGAATTATCAACACCAAAAACAGTAGGATTTCGCCTATCACATTTTAAAAATATGACGTTATTCGTTTCGTATTATCCGTAAACAGAATTATTCTCCAGAAAACGAATTATGTACTTCACACGCCAAATGACAAATCCCGATTGAATATTTATTTCGACTTAACATCTAGGTATCTATAAAGCTTTGCTTAGTTCTGTATTTCACACAGGTTAACAAATTGGAACAATGATTAATTAACTGAGATCGAACTGTACGTGATAATGAATTCATTAACTCCGCCTGGGTTTCGACAATTTCTAATTGAACTAGGCCATCCTCGTATTTTGATGTAGAGAATAATCTAGAGGTTAAAGAGGTTCATTTTTTATTTCACACCAAATCGTCTCTCAACTCTCCACGAACATTTAAAATTTAGTTGAAATTTGATGTTGGTCATAATTATCGGGAAAGAAAGCTAAATGAAGTTAATTTGAATTTGTATAGTAATACTTAGTGATCGTATAATACACGCCTTACTTTGGTTTAAAATGAACTGGAACACAATGTCATTATCGATAACGTAACCGAATCTAACATTTTAGGACAAGTCAAGTTAGGGTTAGCATTACTTCAAGTGTTTCAAATTAGTAGGTTGGTATAATTTTCCAAGTCTGACTGAGGTTTGATTTGGCTCTTGCTTACCAACTTAAAAATATTAAGAGCTGTGATGCACTGTTGATACTTTCATACTTAAAATTGAAGACACATAAAACATAAATATTCGTAGCTGAAAAACATAGGTTTAAAAAGTAAAAGGATGTTGACTAGTTGAAGCATAGCGATGCCTATTAAACTCGTGGAAACGAGTGATTGGAAGCATTATAGCAAACTAACTCATTTAAGCTTATCTGTGTATCAGTTCCAGTGTGATCGACCAATTGACTTCAAAACAGAATAGGAGGATATGTAACTAATTTTCACGTAGAACTGATTTAGAATTGTGTAGATTTTGATACCAGCAAATATAATTCAAAACTGCTTCCGTTGAAAGATAAATGTACTTTTTAATATTGAGAGATGAGATGCTCCTGATGCTGAGTCTGGTAGAGCAAGTACGACTATTTTAAATATTAATTTTCATTCAGTTCCTACAAGCCAATACTATGCTGTAAATAGAACTCACAAGTTACACTAGCTGCCAATGTATTTCAGATCCTCGGAGCACAGATTAACAATTTTGAAATAATTAATTAAGGGAAAAAATATATTTTATCTGACAGGAAAACTGCGCCTATGAAATTACTCTTGAAGGGCATTTCTCGTAGTGGTTATTATATTATATGCATGAAGTATATTGCAAATATAATATAATGGATCTATATAATTTGATTTCCTGTGAAACACAGATATGAATTATTATTAATCTATTTTCACTCAAGCAGTAAGATGGTGAAGTGTAAAAGGTAAGTGCCCACAACTCTTATTTTTAGTCATATTTATATGTATTAAAATATTAAATGTATGCTAAAACAGTCAAACCATGTGGGGTCCTTGGCTATAATCTAGTTATCTTTACAAAAACATAACATTGAACTAACTCTGCCAGGATTTTCGAAATTTTTCAGTAAGATACAGACACCCGTTAATCTTAAATACAGGCATTCTAAGTCTAATTAAAGGTGCATTGCATTAGTAATGATTCTAAGAATTTCAGCCATTTCCAAGTTTGCAAAATGGCATGTATGAATGTTACAGATGAACGAAAAAAGGCATTCCATGCCTATGGAACAAACTAACAGTGCAATACAACATAAATAAATACCAAATAATGTTAAAATATTTGTATTAAGGTTGAGCGGATTTGGCTCACGTGATGTTGTATACTGCCTGCTATAAAATTTGGAAATTCCAACATTCCGCATTTTATAGAATTGCTGATAGATACCGGAACTGAGAAGGGCATTCATTTGTCGAAAAATGAGACCCCTATCCCACCGTATTGGACGCATTTCAGTACCCCACTGCAATCCAAATAGTCGTTCTCGTCCCATGCCAACGCTGACATTCGTTCTTGTGTAGGACTCCTTCATAAGCTCCACAAACGTTGTCTCCAGGTCTTCACTTGCTCCAACCAAAATTGTTTTATTACATTTAAGAAATTCAGACAGTGTCCCGTTCACAAAAATGGACATCCCACGCTCGAACCAGGTAACCATCATTCCTTCGATAGATTTAAAAAATTGTAGTCGGTCTAGTGATAGCTGGGTAATAGGAAATTTGAGGGCAGCGTTGAGACAACTCTCGAAGTCAGACCGTGCAAAATGGAATCTGGGAGCCACGGAAACGAAGCCTGCAATGCCTCCGACCAGCTCTGCTTCTAATTCAGCCAATTTATTTCTTACCAGTGAACTCGCATCAAAAGCCAAATTTTCTAATGCATTTGGTGTGAGAAGTGTGTAATTTGCATCAGCGGCTTCCTCGAATGTGGAAATTTGTTTTTCTTTCAGCGGGGCTGTTACATCAGTTATTACTAGCCCTTTGTAGGCGTTTGAGATCACAATACCCATCAAGAGAAACGTAGACATATAGACGTTGAAGGGTTTCATTTTCTGCAGTTGACCTCTAATATGGTATGCGTGTTCCAGCAGAAAGGAGTAGAGCAATATAAATGCGTTATCCTTGAAATTGTTTAATCGATACAAAAAACACAAAAATACAGCGCTAACGGCTAGGACCACTATAAGAGATGTCCAAACCCAACCTCCAAATGGTTTCAAATAAACATGGAAGTCTATATCGACTTTTCTGACCGTCGTGCAGCTCATAAACTGAAACTCTGATGTTCTGGTCGGAATAAACCTAGTAACTTCCAACTTATCAAAGGGGTTTCTAACTTCCTCATAAAGTATTATGTAAACATTGTTTTTGCGTATTTGTGGCGCACTATCTCCTGATCCTGCATACCCAAAGATAATGCTACTATTTGAAAAGGTTCTTGCCAGAATTAAAAATTGTGCGGATTTGTGATACATGCGTCCTAACCGGTCCGTCGGATACACCAACGTTGAAAGTTGAAACGGAGGCCCATTATAATATATGTCGTTCTTTGATGGACCATGTCGATCCGGTTTCACTAATGCAAAGAACTGAGTTTGTTGACAATTCTTCTGAATACTATTGCTGTGTAGGTGATCAAGATCTTTCACCGACAAGTACTTGAGACTGATATTTCCGGCAAAGATTGTGCCAGGATTACAGACTTGGTTGATTGTGATCCGCAGTTGTTTTCCTCCATGTTGAATCCCGAGTGTCCAGAAGTACAAGGGGAGGTCTGTAAATAATGGATGAGCAGTATTCCAAATAGATTCAGTCAGTACTTCGTTATCGAAACCACCTTTGTTCAATAGATTGATATATACATTCTCAAAGTAGTAATTGTAAATCAGGTTCCTTCGTTCCTTAGTGTTTTTATCAGTTAAGTTCTCGTATTCGTTAGGATAAATCCAGGTGTGACGATTGAGTATACTCTTCTCAACATCAGCTTTCGATTTGGCGTGGAGGAGGATCATTGCCACACAATTGAATCTAATTTTGATTGGAATAGGTTCCCGTCCATTGAAATTCACAAGGGCGATCCTTTGTGATTTCAGAGTTGTGTTACCGATAGTGTGAAAATGATTTTGCGGGGTTGAAATGAGAATTGGGTAGTGTGGCGGTTCAATGTCGGTAACGACTTTTGAGAAAATCAGATCAGTGTAACAGGTAGAATATATGTCTGAAATTTGGTTGACTTCCAATTTCAAACTCTCTAAGCTCAAACTCGATGTTATAAGTTGGAAGTGCAGCCATAGCACAGGTGTTTTAAAAGTTATGCCTAGCCGAGACATTTCGATTTCTGTAGAACTAGGATCTCGCGGATAAGATTACTTAAAACAAATCATATGCCATGGATGAAAGAAAGATAATGCAAAAATGATGATTTAAACCAGGTAACACTTATAATCTCTTAGTCCAATTTCTTAGTTTATTCTCTATACCATAGCCTCGTGAAACGAATTGAATATTTTATTACTGCCCTTTAAGCAACCATTCTAGTGAACACGCGAATCATGTTTCATCGTTACTGTCTTGACATACAGATTGTCTAATTCCGGTAGACATAGGCATGCAAAATTGATTTGGAACCTTAGAAATACTTAGGTATGAGTGGTAAATGCATAGTCTTGTACGGATATTGTGTAACACAATAGCAGCTTTTGCCTCGTAATTTAATTAGGAACTGGTCTAATATTTCAAGTGCTTTACCTGTTCGTGAAAATCTGAGAGACGTTTGGTTTTTAACATCGTGATTATTATTATGCATCTGAATACAAGGATGGCCTACAATTAGTTCAATTACAGTTAGAAATAGTCAAATCCTAAAGGGAGTAAATGAATTCATTATCACGAACTTTAGTTCATCCTTCTCATTTTAATAGATATACTCCACGTATCATGTAATAAATATTCGATGCTCAAATGTTTGATTTTATTACACAATAAATCGGCATATTAAATTATGTGAGTTCAAGACATCTCGTCAGTTAACTAACAAATCAAAAGTACTGACACTCATTTCCGCAGCCACGGAATGTTGGGCAGCAATATCCGAATACTCCAGATGGTGAGCCAAGCGGAATGTTCGTACAGTTCGAATTTCGATTGCATTGATCGTTGCACCAAATACAGACATGTGCATTTTCATCTTTCTTACAACGCGGACTCTTGTTGGGAATATATTGACCACAGTTATCGACGTTAGGACCACCTTTATTTTGAAATTAATATCATTACTTAGAAATTCCATACAAGTAAATAAATGGTTTGCTTGGGCTTACCCGACACGTCAAGACATAGCATGGCTAAGACCATAACAAACACAAACAGGTAAATAATTTTGACTGCCATTGCGAAGAATTGTCGGATTTTACTTCGGGGTGTAAAATTGAAATTTGATCTAGAGCTTTCATGAACGGAGTTGTAATTAATGATTGTTAAGCTAAAGAGCGGGTGTTAAATAAGTCACAGTTGCCTTACAATTAGACTTACCGGGTTGATGAACGAAGAAAATGTCTTATGATATTGTGGTCGGCAACTCAGTAATGATTGTTTGTCAAGTATTTTGATGAGCCTATTCACCAGAACAAAGAAATCAGACGTCGAGAAGAAGTTCGTAAACATTTCATGTCGAGAGAATCACGTATTGTCTCATTCTGATGCAAAATCATGTAACAAATTAGCAGGACGGCTATGCGCGAATGTAATTCAAGAATAATCAAAACTCGGTATTCAATAGGCTTACATGTATTCTGAATCCAGTACTAGAATATATACAAAGCAAGGAGTCAATCCGTAAGTTAATTTATTCAAAGATTTAATGACATATCATTGTTTTCCCATATTTCACCCAACTTCAAAATTCACGTCTTGTTTACAATAGATAGTCTGAATCTCGTAAATACTCATCAATGCAATGTCTTTCGCCCATCAATTCGAATGTTCCCAGCTAAGCTAGCGGATTGTAGGACTAATATTTATTCACACTATGTATATAACAGCTTCTAACTTCGCCATTCATTTAACGTATAAGATAATATATTTTAGAAGATTTTTTTTTTCTTTCACTGTAATTGTAACCTGAATTCGAAATATAATTATTTCATGTATCACTCAACATTTGTTACCGTTTATTACAAGATACATAATGTATTTAAGAAAGACACGGGAAACGTCTAAGATGATATTTACAATAGGCAAGAATACTAAAGACCTTAACAAATCTTAAGGCCGATTATCTGACGTTGTTTGGCCGAATTTGAGAGATATTCCCATAAAATAGGTTATACTATCCTCCATGTGTAATGTGTAAGTGAATTTCATTCACAACGACGACGACGCGAGACACCGGTTATAAATTCTTCACTCGTTATTGAAAGAAGTTCATAGGACTACCTTAATTTCCACACTTGATTTCAAATTCGTCTAGAAATGTAATGTCACTTCGTAATATTATTGCCAATGCGATAACCACCGTAATAACTGTGAATTGCTATCAATGAATGCAATCAACCAATATACATTTCGCCTGCACTATGGCTTCTCTAAAAGTTATCGGTACCATTGATCTTATTATTTCTCGGAAGGAATTAAATTATCCGAATATCGAAACGGCGTAAATTGGTTCGTAATTCTAATCCTTTGGTAAGAGTGGATAAGTACGCAGGTCATTTATTCAATCATACATCCATCAAGACTATTCAGGACGATTACCGGATTACGGTCTGTAAAAGAAAGTTCGCAGAAAAATTGGAATAACAATAAATCATAGAAATACAACGTACTCAGTTTCTGTACCTGGAAGAGAATACAAGTTTTTATTTCATTCAAAATTTTACTGTCAATTCGTAAATACTTTTTAGGTAATTAAAGGCATGGATAACACAAATACTAGAAACTCATTTCGATCTAATCAACGATGGTCATCAAAGAGCTATCTCTGTAGATTTAGATTACGATCTGGATCTTTCAATAAACTCACCTGGAAGAACGTTCGTCTGGTTTTACAGTCAGTAATAATCTGGGATGAAAAACAACAGTCACCTGAAATTGTCGACCATACCCATGGTTGGATCAATACACTCGCTCGAGTTATTAATCGGTAAGATGGACCAACAACTTCATCAACGTCGCAGACTTTCAGCGACACGGGTCCAGCAAAAGGTTCAAACGGGCCCCAGGTTCGTCAATTAGCTGTTTTTTGCTGTACGTAGACTTAGTTTACTGTACATACCATAAATACCGTTTGACAAGTTTTGGATTGCCACAAATTATAATTTCCGCCTACGCTATTTCATATCAACTTATGTGATTTGTGCGTTTGACATATTACAACTAGGTATGTCTTGTATCGCCCATAAATCTACCTCATAATTACGCATAACCAATTTAAAGGGTTCTAACATATGCTTATGCTGGCCTACCATTACAAAATGAGATTAAATTTAAATTCAGGTTTATTAGAAATATTTTCTAAAACTTGAATCCAGGCAAATACCTGCAAGTTGTGCATCCATTTTTGGGACGTAATTAAATTTTAAAATTTAAAGTGTGATGTGACTACAAGGTAACTTGAAAGTTTGTATTTGTAAAAAAATTGCTTCAAATAGTTGAGAATTCTTATGCCTCAGGATTTAACAATAGGTCTCAGGTATTCGTTCTTTGTAATTCTTCTGATAAAACATAACGTCTCAAAAATTACGATAAAATACCACAAATGTATTTATAAACATTTAAGCGGAGTTTCGGCATTAAATATTGCATTGTTTGAAATCAAAGCATTTACACAGGGTGAAAGAATCTTCACAGGATATCATAATATATTCCAACACTTGAAGGAATATCTCAAAGGTGCTGTCGGACGTGATTTTTTAAGGCAGGTTAAATGGTAGTCCTTTAAAAGTATCTACTAACAAGATAAGCTAGAGGTTGGGACTCGAGAAGACAGTAGCACATTTTTGTAACAATTATGCTTATTTCTCTCCGATACATGTATGTATGTTACAAGGGAGGGAGTGTTTCAGGTAATGGAAATAGCCGCTCCCTGACACATAGGATGGCACATTC
>JAQFYT010001046.1:0-18894 GCA_034694925.1 Ceratophysella denticulata
TCTATGTCAATAGTGTAAACATGTAATTCGATTTAAATTCCTCTGGTTCAATAAAAAAAAATCGTAATAAGTCTACAGTAAACTAATCATGTAAAATTCTTGAAAAAATCAGCCGTAAAATGGAGTAGGTATATTAGTGTTTCTTAATTCGGCTATTAGTTTGTGATTTACCAAGTCGTGTGAATTTGGCAACACGGGACACTGCCATACAAATGTATTTCTTTAGAAATAGCAGGTTTTCAATTAAATTCCTTTGATTTCGTTAATTAGATCCCAGGGTGGTCAATCCACCTTTATGCTGAACTTTTAATAATTTGTAATGCTATTTTAAGCTTGATTTTTACACCTTAGTTAGGTTTTATTAGCTACGAACTAACAGTAGGTATACCAAAACAAAATTCAATGCCACGCCTACAAGTAAGCGTATCGCTTTTGAAGCGCAATTCAATGGCATGCTTATAGAAGTTCTTCATCTGCATCTTTGCAAAATACCCTTTTGAAAAAGTTAGTTTACACAACCTTCGTAAGAACGCCCGTTAATCAAAACACGTCAATGGCCTCTGCACCGGAATAATTGGGAAGATGAAAGGGATAATAGTTTTCTCGTGGCAGTTTCTGAAAGCTGTTTTTCCCAAAGAGTGTGACTCAAGCTAAAGGCTTCATTTAATCCATAATCCAAGTAGTGATTTTACCAAACCCCAAAATAAAATGCTTGAGTATTTACAGTTTCCTTTTCATCCAACCAAAATTTAGTTTTTTTTTTCTATATAAAGGAAGCTCTTAGGGAAGTATGGACTTGGACTGCATTTCAATTTCAAATTTCAATGCCGAAACTACACGACGAAACTTAACTTATCAATCAAATCAGGCAGGGAGTCTCTCAAGTTAGTCAATAGACCCAGAATACCAGAGCTCTATTCAACACCCAAGTCGTCGTCGTGTCATAAGAGAGAGCTTTATAAACTTAAAATGCATCCATTCATTTGAATTTGAACTGAAGAGAAATACTGGAGCTCTGAACAGAAGAATTGAACAGAACACTGAACCCCTCGCCTCGCCTTATATTGCCCAGTGAAGCAAGACGTAAAATTTACAGATATGTTACAGTACGTCTGGAAATAATACAATTAGGTTCTGAAACCTAATTAAACCTAATCTAATTAAGTTTGCTAACTATTTGAGCATGATATTGATGGAATCATGTAATGAACAAAGATATTAGCTTTCCAACGACATATTATACATAGTATAGTCTGCTTTGTTAGGTTCATGTACGGACGCTAGAGTTATTAACCTGGGCCATGTTTTGCTCATTCGCTTTTCATACCGCCAAAATTCTAAAAATGAGATTGGCATCAGCAGAACTGTGCTAAAATACTATAATATAAATATAAAAGCAAGAAAGTGCATTTCCGTGCCGAAAATTTGATGCTTTCACGGTAACATACAATAAATCTCTGAAAAACTTTTCCTCTTTACATTTTAACTCTGACAACTTTTCACTTGAATTATATATAAGAAACTTTCTTTGAAGAGAAACGAGAAAGGGTGTGACTTTTTTCCACTCCCATTGACTTTTGTGAACAGAGAACATTTGAACATGACGAGGATGATCTGGGCTCTCTGGGTGATGTGTAAAATAAGGCAGAGACGTTGACTGTTGAATTGCATAATGGAACATTCATTGCCTCTGTAGAAGGTGGAAGCCCCCTCCAATAATTCAAGTTTATGTAAAGTAACCCCCCTAGCCGAGTTCTTGACTCCTTAATCTCAACTTAAGGTTGGTTTCCAATGGAGTCTTACTCTTGTTTTCTGTCAATCAAATAACCGAATATGTCGTGGCTTGTCTTACTAGCAGTGCAAAATCTACCGCGTAGATCGCATTTGTCATCAGTTACCAGAAACCGGCAGATACCCATATTTCTAATAACAAAATCTGTATGAACAAGAAACGTGGCATTTCTTAACGAATGAAGTACGAACACATGATGCCGTGAAGTCTGGATAATATCCAGTGACGTCCCTGTCCGTACTGCACTGGATAATACGAAGGGTCTATTTTAAGTTTCGGCCATTGTACAACAGTAATCGTTAGCTCTTGGGATCGTCTGGTACTCATATGCAGACTTATTTATGGGCGCATATGATATTCTGGACTGGGTATATTATTAGTATTTATATATGCTATATATTTAGTGCTAACAGAACACCATACACAAGTGTCAGTGCCCCTATTATTATATCACCATGATTCATTAATGTTATTCTTAAAGATCTTCAACTTGAAAACGTGTTACTTTTCATAAGAAATCAAATTTATGATTTCCGCTTGAGCTTTCATACTTGGTACATTAATACAACAAGCAGAAATTTGACTTATATTTAGTTAAGCTAACTGGTTCAGATTACAAAGAAATGCCTGTTGTTACTTGAAGCATTTAAGATTCAAATACTTTAACTGTTTAAGACGATTTAGATCAAATTAAGCCGATTTTGGAAGACCACATCTGGCTTGGTTTGGTTTGGTTTGACTGTCCTTGTCCCTGTCCATACCATAACCGCTCCGACGACAAGTCAATTCACTCAACACAACACCCGAGCTCTTTGAAGACCCCAGTAGCCGTCATACACGATTATCGTTCGGAATAATACAAAACAAATTGGCTCTACGTTCTGTATACAAAGAATACAGATACACGGGTGAACCGAACCCATAGCTTTTTGAGGTTCAATAAGTCCCCTAAAGAAGATCCACGTACAGAAGCTAAGTTGTGTCAAAAGGCATTGGAGCATATTTTAGAGACAAATTCCAATTGACTTAACAGCAGCTGGGAAGCGTATTTTTTTTCAAAGCTTTTCCCAAAAACTTGAATTTGTAGAATGTTTAAGTTTTAGAGGTTTCGGGTTACATTCTCACTCAACTCGTACTTCTGCATGCTAGGATCTGGGATGCAGTTTTTTTTTTCATCGAGAAAATAGGAAAAAAAGTAGATTTCAATCTGTTCTTACGGTTACGGTTACGCGGTGACGAGGTCTTGAATCTTTGAATCCCTTGAGAGTCACTGAGGCTAAATCCTTCTCATAACTCAATTTTCTTATCTTAGTCTGCCCAATGTATTGGTAAAGCGTGGCATCAGGTTTTTGACGGTTTAGGTTGTGTTTTTTGGAAATATATAAGGTAAGGTAAAGTACACAATGAAATTAAGTTAGCTTTAAATTCAATTATAGATTGGCTCAGTATTAAGCCTCAGAAAATCTGTTTCAAAATTGTATTACCTGTGTGGTAGATACTAGATACTCCTTTCACCTGCTTATGGGATTTAAGGCGGAAATTGGAATTCGATCCATGACGGGCTCGAGTTGTCTTTTATTCAATTATATGCAGGTAGGTTTGATAGACAGTAGCGAGCGATACAACGGGTTGTTTCGAGTTTACGGGTGTTTCATGGTTCAAGTTTCAACATTTCGTCGTGGACAATTGTGCAATTTAACCAATTCGCATTAAATGCATTTGTCGATTTTGACGCTGGCCTTGTGCACAACTTGGTACGTGATCAGTTTACTTTGTCTAGTTTGTCTATAATTTGTTAACTCATATATTCACTGAGTGTACAAACTGACTCTACAGGTTTGAAATATATGTAGTTTTAAAATTCTGCCGGTTAATCTGTCCAATTTACTACAGGCTAAACCGTCCACGACGAATCGACGGACTTCAACTTTGATGTATTTTTCATGGTAAAATCAATAGTACTAGACGAAGTAAATGTCCGTCAATTCCGTGTGTTCCGCCGTCCACTTAGTCCTATCCAAACGTGGATCCAAAAAAAAGACCGGCTCCGTCTGAGAGAAGACGAAAGAAGATATCTTTCCATTATATCATTAGATAGACATTGAGACAGATGCAGTTAGTTCTTGTCGTTGTATTTATCTTCTTCATTTGAGCATCTTCCTTGCCTAGCCTTCTTCCTTGCTTGTTGACTTAAGGAAGGCTCAGCCAGTCAGACCATAGGCTAAACTTCGGCTTGAAAATGTCTTGCCCCTGATCTTCACTTTATATTGTGCTTGGCGTATCTCTCTTCTGTCTCTCCCAATGTTTGCATGTATATTTACTACTTACACGCACATAACAGCATCTTGAACTTGACTTTGACTCGTTGATCCTCAAAAAAGGCCTAAAAAAACTCCATATAGTCTTATGTCTTATCCTGGACTTTGTTCAATTCCCAAACGGAATCATGTCAGGCGTTATTTTTGCCGAAGCGTTCTGTTTACCTTATATGCTTGTTGACACTTCAAAGGATTTAAAGTTTGGGTTGAGGAGATATGATGTGACATCATGTGTCAAGTCTTGGTGTGTCAGCTCTAGCTGCGTCGAATCCTCGTGTTTAGAGTTTCCGTTGGAGATTGTGTCAAGTTAGGTAAGGAAGTGGAAAACGGGACAGGATGCTGACATACAGTTGGACACTACGCAATGTTAGCTTTGTATGTTTTTGAATAGAACACGCATAAGCGTTTCAATGCCCGGGAGTTTCAAATTTAGCAAAATTGTGTTTTAGTATATCTTACACGTACGCATGCGCATATTACACACGTCTCTTAATAAGCAATTCGACTGTATTGTACCATGCATGAAGTTTATAGATGCACTTTAAGCTTATTTGGCAAGGACAGCTATGCAGATGCGTGTTAAACTCCTGAGACTCAATCTAATTTGACTTGACTTGACACTGAACCCAGTCCAATGACTCCTTCTAGATGTAAATTGAGTTCACGTTCAGTAGTTAGTTGGCTCAGCCTTTACCTAATAGTACA
This sequence comes from Ceratophysella denticulata, assembly GCA_034694925.1. Classification (NCBI taxonomy): domain Eukaryota; kingdom Metazoa; phylum Arthropoda; class Collembola; order Poduromorpha; family Hypogastruridae; genus Ceratophysella; species Ceratophysella denticulata. Next base: position 4,816 of record JAQFYT010001046.1, read on the forward strand.
CTTCTGACTTCATTTAAACTGGAATTCCTTTGACTCACTCAGCTCATATGTTAGAGGCGTGACTCTCCTATCCCTTCACACTTGGCTCCTACTACTTTTTCAAATTTAAACAGCTACGTTTTTTCAAAACTTGACAATTCTACTAGGCATTATAATGCAATTCTACGGCATATGCACCAAGATCATCTCCAATTTCCACAGCCAGCCCTAAAGTGTCAGAATGAATAAGAATCGAGACTAAAAAATTTGCATTTGCACTCGGGCTTCCAAAAGCTTCAAAGGTTATGCGTGACGGGGCACGAGGTTTTTTATGCACTCGGGATACAGCGGATCCAAGATCCCAACCCCTTTGAGAAATTGACGTTGTCTCCCCCTTCCCACCGCATGTGTCTCTTGTCGGGTAGCAGGTCATGACCGCAAAAATTCTCAGCCATCCATAGCCTTCTGTCACGAAAAAACGGTTGCGATCCCTAGGGTCGCATACGGTGCTACCTTATCCAGAGTCAAACAGAAACGGAAGGATAACGTTGGTGTAGAAAGATATGCGATCTCGAGACTGCAAATAGTATTTGAATCAAACGCTCCTTGTCTTGTGGCAATGTTAGCCTACTCCATAAAGTATGTAATTTACTGAGAGCTCCATGCGGAGCTTTGAGAGCGTGCGAAGCGAGACTGGGCTGGGCTACCAAGCCCAGGTAAGAATATATTATTACTTGCTACCCGCCCGGCTAGTCTGGAAAACCCTCTTGATTACATGCTTTGGGAAGCATTTGAAATTTGGAAATTCCCTAATGTGGTGCTACACGGGTAGGTTTTGCCGCACGCCGCTTCTGTAGAAAACTGAAAACTCCGGCGAGGGCAAGTTAGGTAGCTAGGTAGGTCTTCTATATTTATCTCCCCAATGAATTATTTAACCCAATTCTGAAGAAAAACTCGGGGTTGAGGTGGAAGGAAAGGCCATCAGTAAAGAATTTTAAATCAACTACCATGACTCCGGGTTTCTGAGAAAGAAATTGAATTACGTCTAAGAAGCTGTAAAAGATATAGTTTACGCGTGAAATGATCCCCTTGGCTTTTCTTTAGGTTTGAGCTTTTTAGAAGTGGAACTGCTGCTGAATTGAAAAGCCTCTTGTGTGCTAGTTGTATGGAATCCATTTGAGATTTCGAGCTATTGCGGAATGGTTTTGGTTTGCGGACATTTTGCATTGAAGGATTTGTTACCATTTGCACCTGTAAATTACTTGCAGTAGTTCAGATATTCGAATTTAGGATAAGTTGGGCATCATAAAATGTCCGATTTGAATATTTACAACTTAGCATACCTTGTTTTATGTTCACAGAATTGATTAGTCTTCTCTGCATTTTAGCAGCCTCATATGAAGTGTATATGTAGCTTGATTTGCAACGGGTTTCGGCACTATTTCCAGATTGCACACTTCAAATCACAATCACCCATGCTAATCCGTTCATATCAACATGAGTCCGTGACGAAATTTAAAAACGAATTTGACCAATGCAAAATGACTTAGCAGAAATGACGGGTAACCTTATTGTCGGAAATCGCAAGGGCCTTTTGATAATATCATTTAATGCATTCCTTGAGTTGTGAAATCGGTCTGAGCCATCTGGGTCTGTAGTGTGTGTGTGCGTATGCTGATGGTGAAAGTGGAGTGAAAGGAACCCATTTCCAATCGGACTAGTTTTCCATTAAACAGGCTATTACGGATATCGTCACGGAGCTCACCATGGACTTCCGTCTAGGCTTCACCCGCCTGGGATCCCGGACGTGACATTCGTCTCAATTGGAAAATTTAATGGACATTGTTGTTGTTCAGGGATCAAATGCAGAGTGCGCGGTTGAGTTTGGAAACACGTGCCGATCTTGGGAAGCGAGATTTTCGAAGTTATATATAATGGGTTAGCAGTTCAAATATTGAATTTGAGTACCATGTAAGCCTACAATACATTTGATGTATCTGCGAATTTGAGCGTATTTAGGCCTTGTAATCCATTTCAGTATGGCAGGCGAAATTTCAATGCTGTGAACCAATATATGTCATCCTGACCGTTGGTCAATTTGACCCTTACTTGCATCATCGCATCATGCCAGAAATAATGGAAAAACGTATAAAGCCCAAACCAAGCCAAGACTAGCCCTTTTGTTTGGCTCAATATGGTAACGTAACAATTTACATTTACGATGGGTTCTTCTATTATTCTATTATGGATCCCTCAGAAAAGAGAAAAAAGCGTCCGAGACAAGGATAGGACAGGAAAAGGCATCAAAAACGAATCCAGAACACGTGCAGTAGAGAGTATCCAGGGGAAAAAGCTTACATGGAATGGAAACGGTTTTCCCATTTTAAACGGATTAGTGAAGCCCCTGCCTCTGTTTGTGGAGCTCTTCCCTAGATTTAGCATTTACTCCAGAGAATGTAGCCAGCCAGCAACAGTAGCTCGGTTTTCGTTTCGGAATTGAATGAGAAGATGTATATCATATTTGGGATAGCTGGTTCGTTGTAATATGACGGAATATTCAGGATTCGTCGTCTTTTCCAGCCCGCAGTCTAGGTAAATTTAAATTTTGTAGGTAAAGCATATGTAAATGACACAAATTTTTCTAAATTCGCGCTGAAATAATTAATTTTAAGTAAATGTACGAGATTTTCAATGCCTAAACTCGGAAAAAATTAAAATGTCAAATTTACGTGTCTCCCTGTAGACGGCGAACGACCAGACGCATATTCATATTATCCTCATACAGTCTGTGCCACCATGCCCATGTTATGTTATGCAACTTCTCTATTGTGTTCCAAGCCAGAGATTTATTATCCCTGGGTATATAGCTCAAAACATTTATTACAAACAGTTGATGCTCCTATGGACTGACACCCAAACATGTACAATGCCGGGTTGCTGCTATATCGGGACATATATTTATATTTGCTCGGCTTGTCAGGTCCTACACTGATTTTGGGGTTTGCAGTAAGTATTAGATATGCAAGACATTTTTGGTCGGTCTCCTGTCCCGTGTCCTGTCTACCAAAATTTGTTTATGTTGATTTAATTAAAAACGGAGTCTTCGTTATGGGATAGATATGAACGCTGGACAGAAAATTTAAAATGGATTTCATGGCTTACATACGTGGAAGTAATTAAGGCATATTTAGGAAAACTCGCATCAGTATTTTTCGCAATTTCTTACTATGTAGCATGGATAATGCACGTTTTCTTCAAGTGCTACGCTGATTCCTTAACTAATTCAAACCCAAAGCGCTAATTCACACAAGCCCACTCCTAAATCATCATCTACGAACACACTACACAAATAGCTTAATTCTTAATTCCCGTATCAGATTACGTTTTCCAGCCTTATTTACATTTTTCCAAATACAAAACACAATGGACCTCCTCGCACGTGACACAAGGGCTATGGGCTTGGCTGTCTCTGAATTTTCACTTGAGAACTGGACAAAGGCCGGATTATTTATGGGACGGATCAATGGTTTGACACACGTCTTCACTTTAGGAACACTGTTCAACCCACGTCCACTACTCTTCAGAGAGTGCAAGTATCACACTTAACAATAGAAGCTGAGAGTCCATTCAATTCCATTTTAGTTCTGAATTCACAGAGTAGAGCGTATGGTCCGACATGCATGCGGATTTAAATCAATTTATATTCCATGGCCTAATGGATACATTTACATGTTTAGTGACCTTATCAAGATTTATTTCATATAACTCAATTGGCGGAACATGGAAACAGTATTATTTTGAGGTCCAGTGTCGGCTATTCTGATTTATGTGGGAGTTTGTTTGTACGATCCAAGTTTAGAGGAAATATTGCCCAAAATTCAGCAAATGCACAGGAAATACACTTACCCTCTGTAATCTGTAATTGTAAGGGTGAAAAAGTGTATCTACACTAACGTCTCACCCCATTCAATTCGCTCAGGCTCCCTAATGCCCTGAATGGTTTCAAATAACCAATCCAATCGAGAAAAATAAGCCGGGCCCATCAGGGGTTGAGCGTTTGGGATTAATCCCGAATGACACTACGGCGGCGGATGGTGATGATGATGACGGAAGTGTGGCTAAAGCCCTGTAGTATAGCTTCAAATTCAAACGTTAGGGTAGGTTCTAGGTTGTAGGTTGTTCGTTCATCGGCATATACGAATATAGAATATATGTATACAGTAGAATATATATTGAATGCCCGACACGTCATGCTTTGGTTTGGATTTCGGTTCCACCCGGCTGTTCTTAGGTCGATGAGATGACTGTTATACGGTTGTACCATTAACTTAGAAGTACCATGGGGTAAGCTTTGCCGGGGAAAAGGCACCGGGATTCTTAGGGCCCAAGTCCTTGGAGAATTAAGTTGAACAAAAATACAATCCATCAAATCTAACCCTGGGTTATTGAGTCAGACTCGAACTGTAATGGGGAAATGGAGAAAAGTGTATCATAAAAATAAGGAGGAGAATGGCCAGGGTAAGGGTTAGGGTGGAGAATAATCATTGAAAATGAAAACCGAATTATCTTGTTGAATGTTGTTACTCGGGTATTGAGTATCGGGTATTGCTAGACCTTCAGATTCACGTATTTTTGTTGCCAGCTTTATATGCCAAGATTCATCATTTGCTGAACTGCCCTGAGTATTCTTTTTTAAGAAACCCTTTGGTTTTTCTTAAAGACTCGTTAGCAGATGATCCGTTGAATTTAAATTTTGAATTTGATAAAAAAAACAACTGTGAAAAGCTAACACGTTTATTTTATACCTTTGATTTTACTTGGATCTTGCCTTGCATTTGAAAGAAGAACTCCTTGGCCACCCAATTACAATGGAAAAATTACAGCTGAAAACCCATTTTGTACAAGTATTTCATTAGCACAGCGAGGAACCACTAAGGCATTATAACAACGTAGACTGTGCTGTGGAAAGTTAGCATGTGCGTGCTCTCCATCGTGATATCTGAGGATCAGCCCTTCTTTTGCACGAATTTTGACAAACAAATTACTCGAGTCCATAGTCATTCTGAGCCAGGAGGAACAGATGAGACACCGCACTACACATGAGACGTTCTCAGAATCCCGTATTAATTCCTATAATGAAAATGAAGCCTTCTCGTCCTCGTCCTTTTGTCCCTCGAGAATTTTCCTATTCCTTCGTCGTAATTATTAGTAGCGTCGGTCGAGTTAACTTCAAGCCAAAGCCAAGTATGTCGTAGTTTGTATTCATTTCGTGAATTGAATTGGATTGAACGGGACGTCGCAAACTGAATCGTTAAGGTTGTATTACCAGCGCGAGACTTATAATGTTAAGCTTATGTACTAATTAGCTAAGTAAAATGGTTTCTACGCTTAACGTTCGAAATGTACATAAACCCAAATAAATTTAACATTACAGCGTTGGAAAATATTTGCGAAGTTGAGTCAATAAGCTAACGCTACAGTTTATGGCGATATATTTGAACTTAGTGATCCTACCTTCACGACATCAAAACCAAGATATTGAACCTTGGTCGAAATTCGAAATGCTATTGACTCTGTTGTCGTCCGTATTGCTTCTGGGTCTGCTGCCATCCTTATTATATCAAAATAAATGCATTAGGCGTGGGAAGGAGTGGGACGAGTCGGGGTCTCAAATCAAATTACCGGGGTTTTCAATACACAGACACACACTGCAGGGAGAAAGCCAATATAACCGCGTGAAGCTCATCAATCTGGCATTCTTTTTAGCACAACGTCGAAGCGTCGAACTCTCTGAAACGCGGATCGTGCTGGGCTGAATAGAACCCAAGCTTATTGTTTGACTTTGACTTTTTTTAGTTGGATTCTAAGTAGGGCTTACTCTTACTCGTACTGTTCCCAACAATACGGTGCAGAAAGACCATAGAGAGGCGTCAAAGAGACCAAAGCAGAAATTCAAGTATTAAAATAGACTCGTGGATTCGGGATGAGTAATATAATAAGGTTTTTTTATTTATGTGAATGAATAATGACAAGACAAGAGAGGACACAGTGGCCATGCAGAGGGATGGGGCGATTTTCCTAAAGCCGGTAGGACCTTTGTGCCTGGGCCTAGGGTGGATGGGTGAGGGAAAGCGGGTATTACTCGATTAATAATTCAGAAAAACGCTTTTGTTGTTCTGGCATCGGAGCCTCGTTGCAAAATTGGGATAGGAGTTCTTTCGTGATGACTCTCTTGTTGCTCGGGATAAAGTAGTATTAGGACCCGAATATCGTTAATCTGGTGGGGCTCATCTGGACCCAGGAAACTGTTGATAGATGCATGTGTTATGGTATAGGCAAATATATTTTTGCTCCAGAATGCGTCAACGCAATCTTCCTTGAAATAGCTTGATTTTGATCAAAATAGCCAAATGATAAACACGATTCAAACTGATCTGTGCAAATTCTCTTATTCGATATTAGTTTGCGTATACGTTAACCCTAATTACATGCTCCAAAGCACCAAGTTTACTCTTTCGACATTATTAGACTCTCGTGCCCAGTCTGTATCGATCATGAATCATGATCCATTAAGGTTTACTTAAGCGTGGCTAAAGTGTAGTTTTCATAAAAGGGTGTAATGTGGCTCGCGGGCTGAGCTTTGGTTTCGTTGAGGCTTCCCATTCATTTCAGTATTTCAGGGCTCGTTATATATTTTACGCATTGAGCCAAGGCAAGGCAGAAATCACATCGTCATTATCTCACTCTTTCAAACGGAGATACCTCCGCGTATAATGTAATTTTATCATATTATATTTATACTCTCTTTAGCGCACTAATGTCCCTCCTGCGGAAGATCATAATGGATGCATCTATAGCTACAGCATTAATGCATGCTGAGGCGTGAGCCGAACAGCGACTCCACAGGAAGAGCGTTTTTTCAAGTTTCCTATCAAAATGCGTTAACACAATCTAGATGAGGGATGACTTCCGACTGTCGAATTTTACTAAATAGTTACATTGTGCATGTACATTTTCGTGTGAATAAAGGGCATGAATGTGTATTCGATTGGAAAATCTATAGCGTTTAGATGCCTAAGAAATCAAAGTGCATCATGTACCCATTCATGAGATTTCCGATACTTTCAGATATTTCAGAATATAGTTTTGCCCAGAATTTGAATTTTCTTTAAAAATCCCGCTTATATCGAGGCATCATACAAATATTTTGAATTTTCCGCGTTGACAACTCATGTCAAAATGGCATAACCCTTTCAAATTCAAACATCACCGGATCCGGATAGGCGGTCCGTCCACTTAAGATTAGCAGTGCTTAATCTAATCTCTAATGAATGACGGACGGTAATGAATCCATTTATTTGGGGTTACGCTCTCTGTCGAGTTCCGGCACTTTGCACCGACATTGAAGAATGGAATCATTTCCACACTCTAAAGCGGAACCATTCACACCTAACCACAATAGTACTTAGCATTATACATTCAGTTTCTGATATCCAACATCCAACCACACATGCTTTCATTTGGTTTGTTCCATGTTCCATTACGAGCAATACGACAGAATGCCGAGATAACTGAGATTTTCGAGCTGGTGGATTGGTGTCTGCTCTTTTCGTCTCGCCCAGCTTGGTTGGTGCAAATTCGACTCGAAATATTTAAATCAGGCTGGTTAATGTATTTTATACGCAAGGGTTTATCAACAAAGGCTATGGCTATATACCAAATTGGTCAAATGTTAAATTGTCAGCGACGAAATATCCCTAAACGCTATTGTCCAACGAGGAAGAAACAAAAGAGCATTTCCAAGTTTTCCACTAACTCTTCTGAACACATTGTTCTATTCCCACAATACAAAAATTTTGAATTCTATAGAAAATCTCTGTTCGTTTACTCTTCAAATGATTTTGGGTTGCATGGGTTTCCTCGTTCAATTTGAATGCAGAAGTGAAGAAAAAAGTTTTTAAATGGTTTCAGGCTCAGGCACTCTCTGATTTCCTGTCAACATGAAATATGCATTTGAGAGATTTTGAGTAGTTTTCACTGACTGAGGGTTGAGTACAATGACTGGAAATGGGAATTGGTGATGTTTTGAGGGCGTTTTAGCATAATATTTCTTCTTCTGAAGGTACAAAAGGGTTATTCTAGCTGCTAAGTGCTGATTTTCCCATTATTTAAAAAAGTACCTACCTGTAATCAATATTAATTTTTACCTTTTTTATTTACATTACAGAATTGAATCTGGACGGAAGGATGCATCTTTGAAATTTCGCTGACAGAAGGTAAGCATTCTTTAATAATTGTACATATGATACGCAGGATATAGGGTATATCCGTCATTCATTCCCAGAAATGCTGTACATATGAGCATATAACGTAATCGGTTAAACGTTGAACATTTGAATTCGTCATAAATAAATAAAATACTTAACTCATCCGGAACATTGTGTGGTAATAATAAGCTAACTCGAACACATGTACACACCGAGATAATCATATTTTGTTTATTTAGCCAGTTCAGCCGGTTTTTTTCCCTTGCCTTCACTTCACTAGTAAAATGAAATATATAGGACTTTTACTGCATATATAGATTGTAAATATCCCAAACGAACGAGTTATGTGTATCATATATCTTTCTATTTAAAGAAGTGGTGTGTACGGATACACCTCGGGAAGAAATCATCTTCCTCTAAAAAATAAATAAAAATAAATGCGTCAACGCCCAAAAAACTCAAACAAGGAACTGACAATGGAAATGGGACTCTATTATACTTTACTATGTCTGCCTTCAGAGTCAATAGTTCTGTGTACACTTTGAAATGAAATATTAAGTATTAATGCATTAGAGTGTTCCTTCATTTGGCATGGGCATGCACTTACAAATACGCATATATGTCGTAGGTTAAAGGGTATATGGATTTTGGTTATTAGCTCCGTCCGAGTGTACAGCATAAAATAGCGAATCCATTGCTTGTGCGATCTAGATAGCGTATATATTAGATTTGTATAATATGCGATCTAGACCCCGTATACCGCATATGCATACACAAATTCTATAGCAACAGTGACGTCCACATGTCTTCGACATGTTCCTTAATGCAACAATGAGTATGAAACGTCAAGTGCCCATTACCGGCAGAGCCGTAGTCCGGCCGACACCCAAAAAGTCACAGTAATTGATTTTGGCATTTGCTTTACTGTTGCAGCATAGCGAAGCCTTGTCACGGTTTCCAAAACAAGCTCTACAACATTACTAAATATAGCTAATGGCTCCTTCAACGTTTCTCACAATTTATGTTCTCAATCATTCTTGGGCGGGGACTAGGAACTTACATAGGAATTCATAAATAAACGCATAGAATGCAAATAGAGTACACAGAAGTTCGAGCTTCATCTTGTTCCGTTGAACGTTAAATTAGAGGCTTCATATGTGATTCGAGTTGAGTTTACATTAATGGAATTAATCCGACATTTCGGCAGAGCATGCCTCCGAGTCGTAATATTCGTAATTCCTATGAAACGTAAGTCTGCACGCATTGTTATTTGTGTCTCTGCATGGAATTCCCATAGCATAACTTTGTAATGATGGGCTGGTGGCTGGTTTCAAAATCGATCTTTTCGAGCAATGCGTGAATATTACAGAAATTTGAATATGCACGAAGGCGGCAAATAATATGGAATATTTTGCGATATTCTAGAGTACCTATAAGTATCGCCTAAATCGCTTGCAGAAATGCTGAAACATTTTTCGTTAATTAAGGCATATCGTAAGCTGGATGAAACTCAAAGCCTCGTTTCACTAATTTAATTGGAAGTTACCCCTGTATTTCTGATATTATATCATCGAGTTTTTTTCCCCTGTATATTTACTTACTCGCCCACAGCTCATACAAACTAATAAATACGTTCATAACATAATCATATAACTTGAGATATTGAGACTGGTTTGGATCCTCCCAGGCGTGCATCTGCATATTAGCTACCGGAGAGGAGATCCACTCGACGTTCAAATCAAAATTCAGATTTTTCAAGTACACTCAACGAGTTTTCAAGATTTTTTTTATTCATATTCTCCGATGATTACCTAACCCACTCGAGAGAGATCCTATAAGATATCAAGTATCTTCATTCAAAGCATCGCTTCTCCCTCGTTCGAGTGCATAATGTGTAAGAGAGACGGGGATCTCTAATTAGATTTTCCCTAATAAGGCCTTTATACAGAATAGAAAATAGAACGTGATGCCATGTCAGTGTATCTGTAAATACGGTTATTTAATCTGGGACAATTCGACTTTGGCGGTTCGTCTTATTTAACATTGTAAGCATTATTTGAATAATTCTGTTGCAAGATAACGCAAAAAATTGAAAATACGCGAATATCCTAAACAGTGCCTGCAGACGGTTACAGTATGCACTCATAACCAAACATAACTTGAATTACCTTCATTGTATGTGATCCACAGCTTGTGGAATGTCTCTGCCAGCGCCTGCCACATTTAGTGAAGATTAATAAGCCGAATTGCCCAAGAATAAAATACCCACGACGAAATGTTCGTACAACTCGATCCCGACGCATCAATCCCAGAAGAAACTGGAGCTCAAGTTCAGGAGCTTAATAGTATTACTTACATAGGGGTTTTATAATAGGATCGTAGTTTTCCCAAACCGAAACTACCTTCAAGTTAATTGATACTCGTATACCGACACACTGCTTGAAATCCAACCAACCAACCAACCAACTCTTTTCCAAGTCCAGAGCTTGTGTGCATCAATTTCCTTTTGTTTTCCTGGTCTTTGGTACCCATTGAGTTTATTTGTTCGAGTGTTTTGTTCTGTAATCCTCCTCGTTTCGTGGTCCGAGGCGTCGAGCGTCAGGGTATAAATCTTCCTAACTCGAATGGATCTCTAAGTAAACGGAACAAATCAGGAGGAGAAGGCTTATAAACTTGTACTTACTTCCAATTAGTGAGGAACGTAGAGAGATACATACACATAGGTACAAACATGTCGTATTGCGAATTTTATGCAATTTATTTACTTGGTAAATTCAGGCAGCTGATGCTAGGTACGTTTTAATTGTTGAAATATTGGGGCCGTTAAACTTGATAATTTCGCTACATTTTGCATTTCCAATCAGAATGCAAAGATTCGCCGTTTCTTACCTGTTGATGCAAACCACGATTTTTGCGTTACTGTCTTGAATTCCTTGAGCTAAATCTATATGCTTGTTCCCGATGTGCCAAAAATGCCTGATTTTTTTGCTTTTCCTCCAAAAATTGCTATTGTCATCATCATAAAGGCCGGCAAGCATGCATTTCCTTCCTTTTGCATTCACTGAAGAAAAAACGCGTGATTCCAGCATAAGATTTATAACGTGCCAAGCAGAAAGTTTCTTAGGCCAGGGAGAAAGAAAGGGGTTAGTCCGTGTGAAGATATATCCCTCTTCCTTGAGGAAAGCTGGGTTGAGATATATTTATTTTTGATCTTGGAATATTTCACTGTAGTGCTGCACAGTACAGTGCACTTTGAAGTGCAAGCATAAGGAAGTGTGAGACTATGCTATGGTGGGCACTGCCAAAAGGAGAAAGAAGGGAGTTGAAATAAAAAGCAGTAGTAGAAAGTAGAATTGTAGAAAAAGAAAAAAAAACGCGTCGTGGATCGTGGAAACTCGGTGGTGTGGAGATAAAATAAATCCATCCATTAAGTACCTGAAAGACGGGAAATGGAAAATGTGAAATTCAGCACTGGAAACTTACATCAGAAATAGAGAATTTTCCTGAGAAAATTTCAGGACAATGTCCCTAGGACAATTACTTAGATTTGGATATTGCAAAACATACGACTTTGTTGACGTCACGGGACGAGAGTAAATGTCACGGAAATGAGGTGGAGGAATAGGATGGGACATGCGTGAAGGGAAAATTGATTGAGAAATATGAAGGGACAAATGTCACGGGAAATGTTGAGGAATGGGACAAGACAAACGTCACGGGAAATGTTGAGGAATGGGACAGGAAAAGCGGCACGGGAAATGAGGTTAAAGAATGGGACAAGTGAAACGTCAGGGGAAATGAGGTTGGAGAATAGTACCGGACAAAAGTCACAGAAAACGGGATTGAGGAAAGAGACAAAACAAACGTCACGAGAAATGAGGTTGAGGAAAAGGGCGGGACTAATTAATGTCTCTGGAAAGCAGATATTAAAGAATGGGACAAAGGACATCCTTAGCGCCTGAACTAAAACTAGCGCCAGAATTATGGTCGACTTGAATATTACAACAATTTTTACAAAAGTTAGTGTTGAAATGTTGGTATGAAATTGTCCGTTTACCGCTCCTTGTTGCTGTGAAGGGAGAAAGCAGATGAAAGTTTCTTGGTTTCAGAGTCTCTGCCATGCTGTTTCATAGCATTCCAGCCCTACACTGTCTGTATTACTAGCTCGATTAATGGGAGACGGTGGGGTTGGAAGTTGGAAGTAAAAGTTGGGGGCTAGAAAGATCTTCCGAGCTTGAAGCTTGACAAGGAGAAATGAAAAGGAAATTATGTTATACGTGTGGTTATCATTAGGTAAAATTGGAGTTTTCTCTTTTTAATGCATTATGCATTAGGACTCCCTCACTCCTTATAATCATGAGTCCCCCTCTACCATAATTCTTAATGTAACTACTCTAAGCTACCTCGGAGGCTTCATTTTACGAACAAGGTGCGAGGGGAAGGATTTAATTCAATTTTTTCCTATTACTACCGTAGAAAAAGTTTGAAAACTGCATAAGCACCAGCTAAAGCTTTGCTAGTGATTCTGTGAAGGAAAAGGAAAGAAAAACGGTAAATTAATTTAAATTCAAACTGCAGTGAAACAGGATAGAGGAAATTGAATAGGAATTTACGCATGTTGCCATGAACCTTGCTTATATAAATATGGATAATTAGGTTTGTAATTTGTTACACCTTGACGGCTAGGCTTAATAAACTTGGCTAGATTCGTATGGCTCATTATCAAAATCACCAGAAACTTAGCAAACGGCGGCACATGCAAATTCCAATACAGTACAGGACTGATAACCCCATAAGCCTATAAGCTACGAATTTTGTTTGGTTATGGCATCCTATACGTATTATCCCCTCCTGCCACTTGTGACAAGGAGTTGGATAAATATTGATCCAGAATCGACATGAGAGCTTGATTGAATCAGTAAGCCGAAGAAGCCAGAGTCCATAAAGCACTGAAGAATGATGAGCTGCCGCTGGAGAAAGAAATAGGGAGACCCCGAGTGTATTATATTATTCAAATGGGCCCCTCGTTAAAGTCAAAGGAAAAGCCTCAATCCATACCAGCACCACAGCCACCCTTGGCATTGCCAGTCCTACTCAAGGGGAGAAAGAAATCTAAGGGTAAAAAATGGGCAAAAAAAGAAAATCACCCAAATTGGTCCCTTTCTCCGCTTAAAGTACTTTCTCTTCGACTTGACTTTCCACGGTGGCGTTTGTTTGGCTTTTCGTCTATACCTGGGTGCTTGCTGGAGTCTTGAGTGTGGATTTAAGCATTTACGGACAATCCGTGGCGGTAATTTAGATTTTTAGAAATACATACGTCTACTCAATTATGTTCGATACAGTGATATTGATCATTTCGGATATCGTACCAGGCATGGAAATTGTGTGTTTATTTGGAATTGGATCTAAATTATTTTGGATACCTGACGAATTTGAATAAAGTACAGGAAGAGTTTATTAAATATTTATGTAACATGATTTTGGACTTACAGTTAGATTATCATAGCTTAGCTGGGCAAACACGGTTTTTGTGTACTCCTATGTATGTTTTGACGTTATGAATAGGTATTTTCGTGATTACATGGGAGAAATCAACTACGAATATCTGTAATATAATGTGACATTGTAACAATGTTAGTTGATGGGAAAGCACATCAGATTATGGAATCCATGACAATTCGTAGTGGGACAATTCATAGGGCGACAATTCATAGTATCAAATTCATAGTCGCGTCAATTCATAGTGGCGACAGTTCATAGTCGTGACAATTCATAGTGGCGACAGTTCATAGTTGGCGACAGTTCATAGTGGGACAATTCATAGTTGAAGATT
>JAQFYT010001047.1:0-18891 GCA_034694925.1 Ceratophysella denticulata
AGAGACCGGGAGATTTGGACTTGTCCTTAGCGCTAGCTGGATTCAAATCAAGCAGCCGGGTCCTGATACACATTCGAATCTGGATAATCAAGTTAAAGATGGATGACTTACATTGAAAGTAGGGGGTGAGACAATGACCCACTGAACATTGATGGCTACTTGGACGAGAAGTGAGAACAGGAGGAGACAGACCTGATAGGGAACTGTTAGGGTCACTCCGCTGTCCAGACTCAGCAGAAACACACACTTGACCATGAGCACGGAGAAGACGAGTGTATACGAAAAGCTAATCCCGATTCGAGCCAAATAGCAGCTCAGAACCGTCGGGTAAATCACGAACACAAGAGCCAACGAGGAGCACAGAAACAAGGCGAAGAGGAGGACTTGGCCCAAGAAAAGCGGTCCACGTCCCTTGGCCTTGCACAACACGTAAATCTCGAAAAGAGCAATTAGGAAAATGTTGATTCCAGCAATGGACAGAAGTGGAATTGTCCAGATCTCTCGTTTCAGAAATCCACCGAGCAAACTCGTAGTTCGGAAATCATCTTTTGCTACTTCTGGCTCTTCCGAATTGTCCAAGTCAACTTGTCCAGGATCAACTTCCAGGATTCGGGCTGTTGAGCTTCCTTCTTCGAACGGCGTTTCACTGCTGCCAGACGCCGTTGAAGTGTCCGTTTCCGTCACATCCGTTTTCGGGTGCATGCTATCCTTCATCGACAGAATGATGTAGCCCAAGGGCATGTCACTGTCAGTGGTGCTGGATGTTGACCGTGTCGTTGTGGAGGCCTGGCGGAGCCCTCGAGTGAAAAACGGCCGACGCTCAATTTCTGTGGATGTGTGATGGCCTGGCCGATGAGCCAGAGAAAGATGGAAGGTCATGGCCAGCAGGAGCCACCGAAGTATTGCGTCCCATCTCCGTCCCATTCTGACGAATAATTGAGTGTTGTATCTCAATTAAACTTGTATTCACGTGAATCCTCCGCATCTTTCCAATTCTGTAACCTGAAATCAGTTATACTTCTCTGTTACCTTTTTTCAATCCAAATGTACAGAATTGTAAATCCTTTATCACGGTTTCATTGTAAACTAGAGCGCGGATTTACTGACAAAAGTCTGTATTTAAATGTAAACAAGTTGTAGAAAGAATAGTTAATGGGATTAGAGCATAGGTCTCTGCGTCTGAAAAGAGAGTAATCCGGCATAGTGCGTACTATAAATACATCTAATTTGCCTTCATTTCGTTCTGGTCTGATTCAGAGCAGGTTGCATCTTGTCATTGTCATTGTGAGTGAGTTTACTTGTACGAGGATTTCACTGAAGATGATGACGAAGTCCATTACTTGCTGACTCTGTATGTACTACGAATACGAATGATACTGCTACTGCCTTAATTTAATGTGAGACTACTGGCTGAGATGAGAAAAAGATTCTCAGCCTCCTAATCCCTGTGCTGTGCTTTCTGAAAACATTGAGAACAATAGTCCAAAATAGCTGAGGCGTTATTGAGAAACTGAAAGAAAAAGCCACATGACACCACATAAATGATTGTGAGAGTTTCGCTCTTTTGTGAAATCCGCAAAACAGAGATTCACACATCCATATACGACAAGGAATTATGATATATTACTGTTGTATAAATAAACCTTACAGTAAGCCGTATTGTAGTCAAAACGTCGAAGTCATTAATAACTAATAACGGAGTCCACGAGAAATTCAAAATAACAGTTAAATAATTCCGATGCAAGAATAGAACCAAGTTTGCTTAGATGAATGAGTTCCTGAACAGGGAAAGATGACGCCTGGTAAATGTATTTAAAACTGAAACTTGAATTCCCAACGATTTGCTTACCAAACCTTTATCATGTTTCATTATGCAGATATTTTCTGGGCTATCACTGATTTATTCTAATTCTCACAGTTGATTAGTTTTGTAGTTTTTGCGTACACTGAATTTGCCAGTCACAGATTCAAAGGCAACTCATGCACCTATTTGATAGTGAAAGTTGTTTCGGAATGTAGGTACCTATAGTAAGTACAACGGTGTATTTCGCCTCAATCCAATTGAATGAATATTTCAAATGAACCTGAAAATTAGCGTATACTATAACACTTGGCAAACCACCGCTGACTTATTTAATGTATTTCTTAATGAGTTTGTTCTAAATTCCGAATTAGACTTACTTGAACCTTCGCCCGTAAATAAGCCTAATTTGAGAATAATGCCAGAGATAGATAGGCTCCGATACATGTAGTACATGGGTCTCACGTTCCTTTCCCATCCCATTACATAATTCATTTGTGAAACTTGTTGAATTATGACTTTACATTATTGCATTCCACTCTAATTCCTCTAATATTACTTAGCACTTAGCCCCATGATGGTCAGGTCTGATTTTCTGATGTTACATAGACCCTCTACATATTTGTATCATGTTCCCAGGGATTAGTACGATAATTGAAATTATAACTCTTTACGTTCCTGTTATATCAGCCGGTATGAACAGTGAGCATAGGCTTGCTTATCATGCCCCAGGCCCATATGGGGATCCGACCTGTACCGCCACGTTACACTTACCGCCACACGGCCTTTACCGCCACATAGCCTTTCCCACCGCAACCTTTACCGCCACAACCTTTACCGCCACACAGTACTTATCGCCACACAGCACTTACCGCCACATATCTCATGAGAATTGCATAAACATTCGAGCAACCGAAGCAACAACAAATGAGAAAATAAAATACCTAGTAAGCTTTAGATTATTTATCTCAATGAAAATGTATTTTCATAATTTATATTTATACTGTTGTTCTGTAAAATATACCTGCATCTCTATGGTTAGGTAGTCCAATTTCGGCCGCGGATATGGATATGGGTATGCATCTTTGAAATTATCCGAATGCTTATGAGATTCATTGAGTGGCGATAAGTGCCATGTGGCGGTAAAGGTTGTGGCGGAAAAGATTGTGTGGCTATAAGTGTAATGTGGCGGTACAGGCAGGGACCCGCCTATAAGGTCGTGAAGAAGTGCCGATATTTAATTGCGTACTGAAAAATGGTACTACATACACTCGATCTTTCTAAATTCGTACTTATTAAGAGATGGTTCAAATGAGACGCTGGGTGAATCTGCAGGTAACTCTCGAGATACACTTACTAGTGCATGACATTTCTCCCCATTCAACATCCACTCAATTTCTACGAGCAATCCTATTGTATTGTACTACATGCAAATGCAATTGCTCTCATAAAAGAATCTCTAACCATTGGATAACTGTCTGTATCAGACATAAAATTGAACCTGCTTGGGTTCAACGCATCATATTTTTGCCAATTTCTAAATGTATTCATCACTTTTGCATGAATTGAATCGGTAACTTGATTTGATACGCCTCACTGATCCAGGACATGTTAGCCGTTATCTCTGTATATATTTGGACATACGGCATCCTTAAGTTAAGGTGAAGCCAAAGTTGTACAGCCTTTTTAGCCAAATACTAAATATTTATATTATAATTAATTGTAGCTCACTGACGGGGGTATTAAACGACATTACATTGTTGGTTATCCCAGCTAAACTCTAGAGAATTCTTTCCGCCGTAGGATACTAGAATAATATAGATAGGCTATAGTACATTCAGGTTTAGATTTTGATGGATTAGTGGGCTTTGTGGAGATTTGGAATTTGTACTGGTAAATCTGCGGATGACAAAATACTGGTACTGGTTTAAATGCCGAAAACTTACCCGGTTAGGAAAAATCCGACACGTTGGAGGCATTGATGCTGTTTCATCAATGCAATTGAATAAATCCAAATAATTGTTTTGAAATTACTTTAAATTAAAATTCACTTTACTGGATACTAGCGCCAAATTATTGCACTAAAACAAAATGTATGTGGTCAAGATTTCCATGTCCAGCTCACAGCGAATCCTTTCAAAGATTCTCGAAGAATGAAGGCGGAAGAAAACGCAGAATAATTAGACTACCAACTAATCGTGCCTTGGGTTCGGTCTGCACGGCTGAAGCCTTGACTTGACTCTGAAAGTCAGACATGATCACGAAGATTGGGATCCTCCAAGAAGCCGTGTGCATTGTGGCGTGTTGAAGGTTTGAGGGGACCTGGGTTTTGCCATAAAAATATTGGCAGAGAGCAGCGAGGAAGAAGAGCCCTAACCCTTAATTCTAATTAAACGTCTTCTTCCTTGGCATTGAAACCACATGCGAGTATCAGGTAGTTACTAAGACTCCGACTCGCAAGTTCTTTTACCTCAACAATCCTTGGCGTGGGTCTTGGCTTGGGCTTTTGGCATGTGTAGGTGTATCTGCACCCCAATCTATTATCAGCCTTGTTAGCCCTATGAGAATTCACACCCCGAGACGACGGTTCTTCGTGTTATTATTGTACATATACAGTACAACAACAAACCCCTATGTAAATAGACAGGAAATCATTGCAGGAAACAAGATTCACCGGATAAGTTTGGAATTTATTTGGCTAAAATACAGGAAAAGGATTTTAATAGGAAGAAGCCCCCGCATATCACCGTGCAATCATATATGTTGATTCTGATTTCAAGGAAGTTCAGTTTAGAAGCTGTATTTGGACGGTATAAATGTATGAAAACTCCGAGTTGTACAACGACTCTCCGTTTTAATTAACTGCACTATGAAAGTTTTCTTTAGGGAAGTAATGAACGCATCACAACGACAACGCTGTTTTTGTAAATCTGCCTGGTACTGGTTCAGTATATAAAATATCGGTGCACGTCCGTCCGGCCGACGTCATTCAACATAATCAGAATCAGTCAGCGTTATTATTAGGAACTGGGCAGGTAAATGAGCAAAACGTGACGTTCAGGCCGTTTATTTTTTGTTCAGGCTCGTTTATTTTTACGTACCATAAAAGTGGGTTTAAATTGGCGTACTGGTTAATTACAGCCGTGAAACCAAAACTCATAATTAATACCTGCGTACAGATTGTGTATTTGCTAACCATTTTAATTTCCGATCAATTGTTAAAAGTATAACTATAGATAAACTATAATTAAGTCACATGTCGTTGTAGATGAAATGCATTCTGCCCACAACCTTCATTCCAATTGAGGAATGGAATTCTTGAGAAATCGAATTGTAGTCTTCCACATAGGAACACGGGATCATTTTATGCTCCAGTACTTCTTTAATCAGGTTTTGCATCGCAATTTTTCCATAACCCTTGTTTCGATATGCGGGTTCGGTGAAGAGCATGCTCATTGCTCCATATCCATTTACTGCCATTCCGCTCACAGGACTGGATTCACCGTTCACATAAACACCTGATGATGGGCTTCTTTCCAGTACTCTCCGTAAATATGTTAAACTGGAATATTTTGCGTATTTCCAGGTCCTGTAGAAAAACTCCCCTCCTACAATTGGTTCAATTGGCTTGAGCTCAATCTCGGCAACCTCGCTACGAAATAAATAGTAATCGTATCGTAAGTAATCGTAAATTATCAGACAGACAATTCCCTTGTCTGGTTGTTGAAAAAAATAAATAATTGAATAACAATTTTCAATTTACGGGATAATAATGGCTTGATCCGGCGGAAAGTTGTAGAAATTGCATGAAGTCATTCCAGAAGTGGTTGGACTTTTTATTTTACTGGTTTCAAAAATCAGTGTGGCTAGGGACTGGTCGGCAACTGTGAACCAATACGACTGATCCCAGTTTATTACAGACCAATCGAAGAATACTTCTTTGGTATCGTTGTTGAACAGGACTTGAGTTGGAGTTGATATGAAGATTTCCATGCCGCTACCCTGCCCCAAATGCAAATGAAAGGTTACATGCCGTACTTCATGCTTCATGACTGGATTCACCGTTCACGTAAACACGTGATGATGGGCTATCAGTATATTCCGTATTGAAAAATACGAACTAGCTTCTTGTTAAATTACAGCTAACAAGAATTTGAGTTCCATACCACATCTTTCTTATAAACAGCTATCACCCAGCTGTTTTCGGTACACGCATTTCCTTCAGACAAGATGTAAAATGATACTTGGTTCACGTAACTGGAGTGCATAATTGCCATATTGTATATCTACAGACGTATAAACAAAAGACTACAACATAGCCCATTGATGAACATAAAAATCGCGTAATAAAAACTAAAACTTACGTTGGCTGACATGGGCAGTCTTTGTTGCAGAACTGGAAACACATCTTGTATATTTTGAACAGGAAGAATTCTTAATGGTGAAGCAGAGCTTAATTCCAATTTTTGACTTGAAACTGACATTTGTAAAGTGATTTAAAAATCAAGCTATCCCTTAGTATGGTTTTAACAAAAGTGTTAGGATGTAATGTAAAAATTGATGCAAATATTATCGTGGATTAGGTACTGCCAACTATGTGAAGTCTCTTGGGTTTGTCCGAATTGGAAGATGAGAGTGCATGAATGGTGTATGATTAAGATGGGTTAACACAAAAATTAATTCTTCAGATAAACTGAAAAACTCCAGGCAAGCTCAATGAGCTCTTATGCTTGCCAATGTCCTTACTTATTTATCATGGCAAGCTTATGGCTCATGATCATGAATAATATAATCGTTTTTCAACTCTTTATTCAGGCTTCCACACAAGGACGCTCCTATTACATAGTCACACCAGTAAAGCAATGTACGCTTGCTCCCAATTCTGAGCCCAGAATGCGAGGTATCGGAGCCTCATATCTGTACATAATCTGTGTATCGTTATATAGTTCAATTAATTTGTCAAATGCTCAATATGAATGTCGCTGGATTTCGTGAGTAATGTTACGTATTAAAATTCCATTGCATCACATGCCATTAAAGACAAAATACATTTGACCAATAGCCTTCATTCCAATTGAGGAGTGAAAAGTTCTGGAAATGGAATTATCGGAATCCACAAAGGATGAGATTCTGTTTCCAAACTACCTTGATTAAATTTTGCATCGTTATTTTAGCATATCCCCTGTTTCGATATTTGGGCTCAGTGTTGACCATGCTCATTAGTCCCAGTCCCAATCCATTCAATTCCATTCCAAGTAATCGGTGTTGTTGAATTATTTAAATAGATTCCCGAAGATGGATTCCTTTCCGGATTCGACTCTCCTGGAGCTGGGGATCACGAATATGAAAACCATTTTGCTCTACGACCATCCATTCAAAAGTTATGGTCAGTCAGACTTGAGTCTGAGAAGTCAGATATAGTCAGACCCTTCATCCGTATTCTGCTGGTATTCTGTAAGAAGCTCTGATTTGAGGTTAGGATAGAGTAGAAATAGCATTTATTGTCCGAGCAATTAGCCGACGCCCATTCAGATGTTGCGAGAAACATGCACGCATTCACACAATTGTCATATAAATAATTCACTTAAATAATTACATAAAGAGAACACAATGGTGATTGTAACCGTTATTCGTCTAAAACGCCCATTACAGCAGCAGAGTAGGTACTTACATTATAAATCAGAAACACATTAAACTACACATATGGAGGTGTAAAAATTCTTGCGATGATTTAAAAACATTTTACATTTTACAGACTAAAATTGCACATTGTACATATTTAATACACAGTTTGATAAATTAAATGCTAAAGTTAATTTATTGGAGTTGTGTCATGGTTCAAGGTGGCGTTGTTTAGGGTGTATGATGTGGGTGTGTCTGTGTTAGGTTCTGGTTGCATTGTTGTCACTTCAGTATGGGTACGAACAACTTTAATTATTTCTTCTATACGTGCTCTAACGGCGTCTGCGGATGACCCAAACTTGATTTCTATTAGAGGCTTTATTGGGGGATGTGGATGAATTTCAAGTATTTCTTGATTGTGATTTTCCGCCACGGTGCTAATATTAGTATGGATTTCAACATCCTCTTTTGTCGGTTGCACGTTCAGAGGATCCAGTTTCAGTGTAGGCTCAAGATTCATTAAATGCGTGGTGTTACTAGGCGATATCACCGATGATGGTTGACTCATCGGCTTCAGATTTGTGTCGAGGAGAATTAGGTTCGATGAATTCTGGTGATCGGGGTCTGGATATGGTACAACTGTCACTGTAAAACAGAAACAATAAATTAAAACCATGCGTTATATGTTAGAGTTTAGGTTGCTAGATTTACCATCGATTTCAATTGCAGTAGTCGTTGTTGAAAATGTTGTCGTTTCTATTTCAAGTTCTAACACAGGATCTTCAGCTGTGGCGTTTGTGGTGGAGTCGTGGTTGAGGTCAAGAACGACCAGTTCTGTTGTAGCTTCCAAAGAAGTAATATTTAATTCGGGGGTATGATGTTGATGTCCTTTATTTGATAGGTTAGTAGATGGGGTAACAGGGTTTGGTATTTTGATGATAGGGCTGGACAATTCGGTCGCAGAATTGTCCAGTAACGGTAACTCCGTGCCTGGAGTTATGTCGGGCACACCAGGGATATTCGGGTCACCTGTGGCGATATCGGACACGGTAGTCATAGTCATACTTTCGATTTCTGTAAAAAAAAATTCAAATAAAGGTTACCGTTTATCATTGGTTACTACTTATCGACTACCGCAGTTTGAAATGAGCTAATTCAGAATTATTTGATTAACGTGTGAATTTTTACCTGTTGGAAATTAGAAGCAAATAAGGCCCAACATCCGAAACCGAAATGATAAGAAATAAGTTAACAAATGTTCCAAGACGCATTAAATAAGACAGTAATACTAAAACTATATTCTTAATGTTATTGTTCATGCATTTAGAATTAGTAGAGGTAGTAAGCATTAGTTAAAATGAGCATGCAATAGGTAGCGTTGAACCCCGCAGAGCACCCATGTACGGTAACCAAGAATTCCAGTACCAGAAACAAATTGAGATATCAGGCTTATTATTTTGAGAAGTTCCAGCAGAAGCGAAGAAGCCAATAACAGCAGGAGAATAGTCTACAGAATAAGAAATTAAGAAAAAATTGTGAGGTTCAAGACCATCTGTTTTATTGTTCTGATTAGCATATTTACACAACACTAATGAGTGTTTTACGTAATTATAATCTGAATTATTAAAACGAGCAGACGCGGGAGCTAATCTATATACTATTCGTATTCGTTTCGTAAGTAAAAGGGTACGAGAATTCCCGTCTACAACGCACGTAGTGTACAAATAACTACTTAAATACAATAGATATAGTAGCAGAGTTAGAATTAAATACACACGTATAGATATTGTTATTTCTACTCTGCAGAGTGAGATTCAAAGGCCTTGAATGTTGAACAGGCAGGTAAATTATAAGAAAAGGAGATTTCTTAAGTGTTTTGTAATTATCTTTAATTAGAATTCAAAATATCAACGGAATTTAAAATTCCGTCTAGAATTACCGGGTGCTGGTGTGGGTTTGAAAGAAGTTATTATTGGGCTTAATCCTGGTTCCGGCGTCTTTTCTTTCGGCATTGACACAGATTTGGAATCTTCTATTGCATGTGTGGGAACGGGAACTGAAAAACATAATGTTGATTGACTTAGGTTGAATTTATGTTATCTTACGGGTCGGCCGAATTAAAGTTGAGGTTGTATGACTGACTAGTATCTTAAGAGAATCAGTAATTCTCCAATAATGGATTTGGTTATCATCAAGTACAATAGGATGAATATAATATTTCTCAGAATGTATAATAAGGTCAGCTGAATATGTCCACTTTGGTTCGAGAAAGAAGTATTGTATCATCAGGTGATACTAAGTTTGTTAGTCGTATTGGGTATTGTATTGGGTCGTACATTCATACTAATAATTGGCCAAAAATGCTTCACAATCTGGTTAAAACGACAGGCAATATAGGTACTATTTGGCTATAAATTACCTTCTTCACGACCGCTTGGTGTGACTGTCGTACTTGAATAAGGCCTGGCAGTTGATGGCGTTGGCCTCCGCCTCCGATGCGGGTGACTTGTAGGCGTGGATGGCCTCTTATAAAAATTCCGAATGGAATCGAACAGGAACTTATCTCCGTAGCTAATTGTGGGTGCTTTTGAGACACACTCTCCATTGGAGGTCACACGTTGTGTCCCTTCTGGACATGGGGGTAGGGTTGGATCTGTTCGAACAGGGACATTGAATACTGATTTGGGTACGACACGCTTGGGGGAAAGGTCACCCTCTTCTTCGGCCTGGTGAATGGGGTCCAGAAGTTGGGCGAGGTCAAATGGGTGGGAGTGTGTGGGGAATGCGAGGTTCAGTACGACTAGAACTATTAGAGTATACGCCATGGAGATTAACCAAGGCATTTTCCAGTCACAACAGGCTCTTGACCCTGGGTATTCTGTTCACTCACTTTACTACACGAACGTTGTGGGTTGTGCTGCTTTTCGAAATTGTCACGGGAACACTGGCGTTTTTTATTTTGTAATCTTGGATTTGCATCTTGCCATACCTCACATCATTCAATTGACTTCCTATGGAACATATAAATTCAAACGTCAAACAATTAAAACCTTTAAATGTAATACACGCCACATGAAATATAAACTCGTTATTTGGATAAATTCTTCCAACTTCCGCCTAATTGTAGAACTGCAAATCGCGTTGATACAACTTTCCTACAACTGACAACGGACTCACACCATACATAGGCTACATGTACCTACTTACTGAATCTGAATTGAATTTAACTAAATTGCTAATTTGTTTCAAATACAACTATGTAAAGTTAGTGTAAAATAAAATACTTTTTGGCAGTGTAAAAGCCTAAAGCCGAGCATTACATTACAGTACTTGACTCACCTGTTCCTGTTCTTGCTAAAACGCCATAATCAATGGAATTGATTATGACAATTAGAATCAATTATAATTTCGAATCACAGAATAATTTAAACAAGTCTGATTGCCTATGTGAATCCGGTGTGAAAACATGCTCTCACTCTGATGTCACAGGTGTTCTAAATTAATCAGTTAGTCACCAATGGGTGTTGGTGTGTAGAATTAAATAATAATTTATTCTGGAATTTTTTAGGCGATGCGGCATGCCCATACGAGTTGCGGTATTAATTACACTCTTGAAAAGGTGCAGGGAATTACCATAAAAAGTCACAGCCCAGCCGTACAAGGAACTATGTTATACCCAGGTTATACATAGGTACCTACATAGGAAACGATGCACCTAAAATAAACTTGACAATGTTTAATTCATACGTGTGAATTTGTATATTGAATTAGTTTCTTCTAATTCTCGGCATTTATATCTAGTGTTTATGTTCAGAGTTTTTCAAAGAATCGAATTAGCTCAACTATGGGTGACACAGGCTCAATGAACGCCAACAATTGAAAATGATACACTTAGATACGTTTGACATATAAGTAGTCCCGTTTTAAATCGTGTAAGAATTTTTGCAGGTAATAAAGCGTTACCTGACAAACTTGCTGCAATTCCACGATTTAGATCTCAAAACTACATGAATAATATATGAAAATGTTTTTCCAGCAATGCTATTGCGTAGCTCTAATACATATACGTTCCATATTTAAGCTTTCAGCTACCTACTAATAATCAATCACGAACTGACTTAAACGATGATTATGTGGCCACTTCCGGTTGCACAAAATTTCACCAATCAAACCACAGCCAAAATTCACTTCACGCAACACTGGGCGTGGACAATTTCCGTTTACAATTTTCCAGTACACAGCTATTGTTGCAAACTTGTAGCACTTGTATCAGTATGGCACTGGGCTGATGAATGAGCTGAGCGTCCAACTAGAACTGGAATTAACTACAGAAAAACCACCCTAATAGCCCCGTCCTCTGAGAGCCCCATTGTTTTCTCTAGCGCAGCAGACGAGCATAAAATAACGTTAGTAACATTATGGTTTAATAGTAGCTACTACTGCTCGTAATTATTAGAGTTTATAGATACAATTGCTTGGTCTGATGCTGGTGCGGCAGGCTGATAAGAGACACAGGAAGCAAATAATGACATGACACATTACATAAAATATACAATAGAGCATAAATATACATACAGTGCCGTTAATAATTACTGCTCCAGGATTACTTGCAGTAGGCTATTTAAATACTATCTACTTATTGACGTTGTCTGACTCACGGGGTCAATACAAAAATCACTATTTACGCAAACGATACGCAATACCAAATGTACCTTATTACGTTCAGAAGTTATTATTTTACAGTTTTTTTTATAAAATGGGATTAATTACTAGTCACCATCATGCGTGGGGATGTCTTTTTACTCGCAGCAAGTGTAAACTTCCTGTTTACAAAGTTGATGCAGCATGCAAAACTACACGACTAGACTGAGATTGGTCACTCAACCTCAACTCGCATTATCTGTCTTCGAAGTACTCATCAAAAATTGATTTCTTTAAACACCTCCATAATTGTAAATTCAACTTTTAAGCTCAAATTGAGTATTTCGAAATTATTTGGTAATTTTCCATTTCAAACCGGACGCGGACACACCATTGGAAAACGTGTATCACCTTGCCGAGTAATAATTAACATGCTATTTCAACTCCGGCGAGCTAAAAACCAATAACAACTCGTCACCAAATTATCTTACTGACCATGACTTCTGAATCGACCTATTCTTTGATTCCCAGACGAGGTCAGTCCCAGAGGTCATCAAAACTATTCACAGGCAATCAACCCCCAACACTCTGTACCTTACTTAACTGACACGACATATTACGAGAAGGTCGTGTGAATAGAACATATGGCATGCCGCACTGCGTAGTTTTAAATTGAGATTAATTTCAAAGGGGGTTTACTGGAATGTTTCAAAGCTCTAAAGTCACGCATCGACTCTTGCAGTTTACTGGAATCAAATGAAATATTTTTATACGAAACACGACATACCCAATTCTGTGGCGTTCTGTTTACGGAATACAAATTACACATTTAAATCAAAATTTCGATACTTATTGCTATTTATTTACGAGGCGAACTAGTAATACGAACTCTCACTGTCTTTCAGCTAGTCATCCTGGGGGATGGCCGAAAATTCAAAACGGTTCCGGTGTTCTACCATCCAAAAACATGAAACCACATATTTTGGAAATATATAAATAAGGTCCTAATTTAAAACAGATAGAACCAATACATTTCGATAACTAGTTTTTAATTTTCATATACCATATTTCTTTCTCAAAAATTGCTGTTTCTACGAAACGTTAAAAAATCCAACTGAAACGAAGGGATTTCCATCTATGAAGCAGGTTCTTAGCTTCAGAATTTCAGATGTAGTTTGTGAAAGACCGCGAAAGTTTGAACCAATTTATCCCGCGTTAATAACTACCTTAAATAAATTTACTTAAATTGTAAATCGGAATAATTTTTTGAACAATTTATTATAAACTTCTAAAACCAGTCCCAAACGTCGAGAGAACAGTGCACTTAAGAAGAAAAAAAAATTAGAAATGGAGATTCATTTTCTCGGAGGCGAGCGGCCATGAAGCTAAAATGATAATCAATGCATGTTCACCAATGTTCAAATCCAGATGCTCTCAATTCGCATTTATTTTTGATATAGCTTACATCCAATCAGGTCACGACATGTTCACAGCATTATGAAACATATTTGCAATAAATATTAAAATTATGGAGCTTTAAACGTAGTTTTTAATTGTGCTTGTTTACTCTCAAATCGATAATTTTGTCAGACAATGGCATTTATTTTATATAAACTACCTAGCTAAAACCGAGAGAAATTGCTTTGTGCCAAGATATGTTAAAGAGCTAGGTATGTACCTGCACATGTAAATCGTATGAATGACTCATCGCTGCCTGAGTCATACCTACGCTGTATTTGAAGTGGACATACAAACAATGCTTATAAGGCCGATACAAGCCATAGCTTTAACTTAGTCTTTAAACTAGAATCCCATGCGTGGTTTGTTTACGAGATGTAATACATTTTTCTAATCTTGAGTTGAATGCGTAGTTTAAATACATACCAATTTGTATGTACTTGGAGATGAGATTCAGTAAATCTTCTTACATTCTTACCTTGTCAATGTAGAATCAATCTCCTTCCGCCTCCTGCTTCCTCTCCAATTTCACAACTAAGATCCCTTTTTTAAAATTTTGTTTAAAATTTTGTCCTGTTACAAATTGAATTTCAAACTGTCTTTGGATTTTTTAATGCGAGCGAACTGGGTCTGTACAATAGATTATACTGACCTTTCGTTTTATCCAAACGAAGGTAGGTACAGGGAATTCAGGATACATCGCCACGTGAATATAGGAACAGGGATGTAACAATACCCGACCAAAAGCATTACGGCAGTTTCCTACTACTACCCTTCAATGTTCTACGTGGAGCCTCTTCAGTCCAGCCAAGAGTCAACCCTCCGAAGCAAATCAGAGGATTTGAAGTCTTATACTTACCCAAAACCAGACCTCCTGTTTCTTGGCAAACCCACCCCAAAATCTTATAAGAACCCTCGTATATTTTAAGACATTTCCAAAACTTCCATAGCTCACCTATAGTCATATAACCCTGACTCCCACACAGCATAGGTAGGTATCTCTAACTATGTATATCACCCAATGTAACATTGTAAATGTATCATGTCCTGTTTCTGTTTCAACTTTCAACCAGGAAAGAAAGGGTTAAGCCATAAGAACACAGTAGCTGAACGATGTACAGGGTGACACGAAATTTATTTTCAGCCCTCGAAAGTAGGTACTACTACGAAATATGCATTGAGCTGCTAATAATGGTGCAGTAATATTTTACATTTTATGCGTAAAGAACAACACAAATCGGGGGCTATCTATCTGTATTTCCCATCTTTTGTGGCCTGAATGCTTGCCCAGACTAATTTATTTAAACTAGGAAGCCATAATCTAAGATGTTCTCCAATTCATACAGTATTGGCCAGTGTTTCGCACTACGGTTCAACAACTGACCACTTATGAAGCTTGGACATCCCGATCGATGCTAGATCACATTTGCGCTATATAATCGCCAAGTTCAGCTTTCTGTTGTGGTCGGGTTCGGCTCTAGTTTGAGGAGTGGAAAACGGACCCGCAAATATCGGTATGTTTTCTCTCTTGATCTACGGAGTTGTAGTGGTAAAACATTTCGCCCTGTATTATGCTATGCAGTAGTGTCCAGTTATTATTGGCACTTGGGTATTGGATACTTGTAGGTCATTTCCTTCATTGACTCATTTTCTGTCGGTCGATTTTCTATTGCCTTTGATGAGTTCCAATTGACGCACATTCTGGTACATTAGTAATTTGTAGCATGATTACTGTACAGTACTACACAGAGTTCAAACATTTTTGATGTAGGAAATATGGACCTTTCGCTAATCTTCACTAGGCAATAGCAGCAGCAGTGGGGATTTGGAATTTAAATTTTATAATGCTAATTAATGTCAGATCCAAAATAAGGTCCTGGAAAGCCCTATTACCACTCGACTTTTTACGATGAAATTATATGTACGTGCTATACGGCATTGGATTGGAAACATAAGAACCTGACCAATACAGTATACCAATAGGTTATTTACCAAATAGGAAGCATTCGTATTATCATATATACATTTTCCTGCTCGGAATCCATTTTATTTGAGAATACAGCACACAGAGTAGTACACATACAGACGGAAGTAATAAGAACCTGCTGGTGAACACTAGCTATTTCTAATTTAAAATTCAGAAAGTTTAGAAAAAACATAAGCATAAACGCAGCGCAGGAGTCAAATTTTAAATTTCTTTATTGGTACACTTTTCCTCCTAAAGCTCCGACAAGCATCTACCACATTATTCTCTGCACCCCGGATGCTGTTTCCCATGGCTGGTACAAAAACTGGTAGAAGGTCAAGTAGTTTATGACAGCATAGAGAATAAATTCGCCCACGAGGTCCTTCCACTCAAAAGTGTTAAGGTGAAGGCGAATGTAAATGAAACCAGGCACAAAGTAACGAAACTCCATCAGTAGCTGTGGAATTACGCTCACTCCAATGGAGAAAATTAAAAACACTTTTGAAGCGTTGCTCTGTTTTAGATTACCAACAATCCAAAACCAAGAAAAAACATAAAATGGAACCAGAGCATATTTGAGCGTTGGGTACCAAACGTAAAGGGCACTACCAAAGTAGTGAATGTAATGCCGATTGTCTGTGAGCAGGTACCAGTGCATTATCGTCCTCCAGTGCACAATGGCATAGGTTCCCAGGACAGCGATTCCTGTGAGTGCTGGCTGAGATTTCATGAGGTCAAATGTAGACTTGAGTCTGGTGATCATGATGGGGAAGAGGAAAACTCCGGTATAGAGGCCAAAATAGAGAAACTGAGCCAGGTTCAAGCAAACCTGATGATTGGCCCTGTCCCCAACTACGATTCCATCGTTGAGCACGACAAAGGTCAGGAATCCGAGACCAATCAGAATATGGAAGAAGCACCGTTGTAATATTGTTCGAATTTGGGCTAGGGCTCGTTCTGGTAGAAGCTTAGAAATTTCTTCTCGATTGAAGTATTCTCCGTCTCCGAGATTAATGACTTCTTTCAGAAATGCTTTTACGTCCAAAGGTGTTAACGAGGATCCGACTGAGATCAAATCATTTCCGCAAATATCCCAAACGGTCATGACTGCATGCAAGAATACCCAAACAATGTTCGTTTGCCTCGTTAAAACTCCAAGGGCACCTAGAATGCATTTGAATTAATTAAACATTAGAATCTATCGAGGGTTTTAGCTTGCGGAAATTGCATAGAATTCGAACCATAGAAAGCAGACATGTTGTCGAAGCCATTGGAGTAATGGTAATGCATTAGGAGGAGGAGAAGCATGGACAGAGACTCCGTGTAGTACATGAAGTAATAGAAGTAGAGCATTGGGAAAAAAGCTAAGTTCATACTGGCTACTGCTCTTTTCACTTTGCTCACTTTCTGTAAACAATTATAAATCATACCCAACAATTATAAATCAGATCATCTATTTTGGGTATTAATGTTCTGGGAAAATTTCGATTGGACGTACGGGATATTTCTGTGAGAGAATAAGATGCATTAGAATGAAGATCCCGAAACCGGTGAGCAAACTCAGAGTTCTCAGGACGACCATTGAGCATTCTTCCAGGAGTCCGAATGTCCATTGCAGCGGTTTGAGGGTTCCAACAGTGAAGAAATACAGACCTGGTAGCGTCGTTATCACTTCGTTCCACTACAAAAATGCATTTTAGAAATTAATTGAGCGGAGACCTCATTTTTTTAACAAGAGATCCAAATATTTAATTCGGCAAAATATGCGTCATGCAATTCGAAAGAGAGCAATTGGGTTGTATTATAAAATGCATGAAACCGTAATGTATTTCTACCTTGTCATAGCTCCCATTACAATAGTAGAGCACTTGTTCGAGATGACAGTTTTCGTCGTGGAAAGGCGTTGGGGCTACGGCATTAAACTCCACATGGAGAATTGACGAGAAGATGACGAAAGTACCAAAAACTATATGAAGCGAAAAGGACATTTTAACCAATCTCGAGAAAAATTAAAAATCTTGATCCGGAAATAAAAATTTTGGGGAACTAATCCACTAGAGACACCTACTTCCTTCCTATTCTAGAAATGATATGAACCGAACGCAAAAGAAGATCCTATGCTGCTCTTCGTTACCAAAAGTAAAGACCAAATTAGAATACAAAATTAGTTACAAATAACAGCCTTAAAGGTTTAATATACATAGAGCAAATTCGTTTTGGTCTTTAATAGCTGTTTAAATGGTCAAACTTATTCATAAACGTGTTGATTATTGTTTGAGCCCGCGACTGTTTTAGGACGGGCAATGTATTCACGCCGTCCTTGCGTGCAGCTAACTGTTCGGATCAGTACTGTAGAGTTCGTTGTATTAATACATAGAAGCATGAGTATTTAATTTGTAGCCTTGAGCATTTTAAGCTATTTCCAGATTTATCTAACCAAAACTATTCCTACAATTAACTCACGAACTTTGTCCTCGTTTATTCTGGATTTGCCTTTCCTATTTTTATTACTTGTTTCAAGTGATTATGATTAGCTGTATAATATACAAGTTAATCATTAAACTAAATCGTGAGTAAGGGTTCTGCTCGATATAGCAAAAGAAAATGAACATTTTTATTAAAATAATAAATCAAAAGTCCATGTTTGCTGGAACTGTGGTTTTGTTTTGAATGAAATCAAGAAGAGTTAATATTTGCATTAGGTATTTACACATTCTACAGAGCATACACGCAACAAAATGAAAAATGAAATCATTATTTCACGGATTTCTAGTTCATCCTAACCGGTTCGTTAGATTGAATTCATGAATTCATAAAAAGATTGAAAAGCATATAAAGAAATACGATTAGAATTTGGAATCCAAGTTCTTATTCAAAAAATGTATATCAATCGGATCGAAATAGGAATGCGTATTATTTCCGGCCCGAGCCCTCTGTGGAAGGATACCTACTTGAGATGGAGATGCAGATTCTTCCTAATAATCCATGTCGAGCTTAATAGGTGGTGCTCAGAACACTTTGTTGGAGCTTTGCTGAGATTTATTTATTGCCTGCTCCAAAATATTCTTAGGACCAGAGCCCGAAATCGCTCATTGAGTGAAATGAAGAAACGACCATAGCCCGAAATAATGTAGGTCAATTGAATTCTCAGATCGTTTAAGCCTTAGTATTCATTATTTCTGAACTTAACATAACATGTCAACACAAGTACAGCATATATTTGCTATGTTAGGTTAGGTTGGGGTGTTCTCTGATTTACTAAAAATTCCCTAATATTGAAGATCAAAATTGCTTGGGGAAATGGTATGCACAAACCTAACCTAACAAATACACCTTGGATTTATGTGTCTGGGTTAGGTTAGGTTACCCTGAAATCGATTCTGAATAATTCTCAATATTTCAT
>JAQFYT010001048.1:0-18884 GCA_034694925.1 Ceratophysella denticulata
CCAAAGGGCATTGTAGAAGAGCAGCGGAAGAATAGGAGGGATGCGTGGGTGTCTGATCATCGTTTCCCCGTCTTAACAATAATAAAAAAAGGAATCAGCTGGGTTGAAAACTGAAAAGCCCTTGTTCCAGACGAGGCTTCCTCGATTTCTTCTGCTTTATAAGGTGAGCACAAAAAAGTAGTGCAGTGAAGAAGGGGAAATCCCTCCAGCTGATTCGTCAACACGCTCAAGCAACGTGCAAGTTCAAGAAACGAACAGGTGGACACATGAAGAAGAAACGGACAAAAAAAAACTGGGTAAAGTAATAATACCTGGGTCGATCCCTTATTGTACACAAACCTTTGACTAATGGAGAAGGAAAGTACACGTCTTCTAAAAAGGAAAAGACTCCATTGTTGTACATATACACCGGTTGAATATATATTACTATTTACCTCAACGTATGTAGTTTCTTATATACGAGTAGACCTGTAATGGCGTATTACCCAATCCAATGGTTTCAAATATCAGTTTTACTTGTTTCGTACACTTTATCACCCGTATTAGTGGTTCTTCATTTCTACTTAACTTTGTTTACATAAGAGGGTTTTGTTGGTCCAAATTAGATCCGTATTCTTCTTCGTCAACCATGCGTCAGGTTTAAGCTGAACGTAACTAGTTTTGGGCTGAACTTCAATAACGAGGCTCTGATGCTGCATGAAGATTCAATTGTTACAACAGGAAGTAGAAGCTTAGCTAACCTTCCTGTTGTATGACTAATGAGCAAAGCTTTACTTATTGCAGCATAAGCATTACAAGTAGTATTTAACCCCAAAGGCGTAATTATCTTCACGCAATGGTTTTTAAACAAATTTACCAATTATATTTTTACAAGATAGTTTAGGTTATAAACAGTATTCGATAATGAATTTGTATAATAAAATATTGCTATGAATCCTTCAAATGTTCACAATTATTGAATATCTGCCCTTTAAATTAAACCGTTCAGCAAAAAAGCACAGATTTGTCGTGAAGATATGGACTACTATGTACGGAAGAAAACAACACCTGATTCTACCTTTTATTTTTTGTCCCAATACGCCTGCACAACAATACGAAAGGTTTTCTTTTCGTTGAAACTACTTACGATTTATAAATGAAAAAAACTGAACCATACATGATAGTTCTGCGAGAAACCATCGCGGTGAAGGCTAAAACAGTTGGTACACTTTGTATTGTAAATTGCTAATATAGGCAAAGAAATGCGAATCAAGTCATCACATTTTAATATTATTCATATGATGCATTTGTTTCTTTGCAGTAAGTTACAAGTAAAAGTCGTAGAACAAATAACCGCTGCACCTGTAATACAATACCATAGTTTGCAGGTAAATATTCGTTTCAAAACGTCGTTAAATTTTGTAAGTCTGAGTCTAATACAAGTGGCCGAGGCCTATAACGTTTTGTCCTAGAACCTATAACTCTGGTTCGGTTAGGTTTCAAAAAGTCAGCTAAGGTGTATATTTCGTCTAATCTTACCTAATCTAAGACTTTTTGTAACCAAAGCTGAAAACCATTTATTGGACTGTCAACCCGTGCCAGGTCACAGGTTATAGAATTAGCCTTTTCTGGACCGAGGTTCTGTCCGCTTACGCGGAAGATACAGGAGGGAGATTAGAGGACGGATATGTATTGTCCCCTCAGATGGAAGGCTCAGATGCGTTTTATTTATTTAAAGAGCCTAGAAGAAAATAAGAAAAAATAAGGAACATGTATTTTCTTTTCTTCCGAAGGTTCTCCTACTCCAACGCACGACGTTGAAGCGTAATGTAATAATGTAAGCGTCTTGGGTTCTGAGCTTGTCAAATTATATTAAAACCCAGTCCACCTACTAATACATATAACCCACCATTACTTTCTCTAGCAGACGAGTAAAAAAATCGTATAGCTGATATGATTTATTGGTAAGGAACAAAGTTGAACTTGAAAGCAGGTTTTTTAATTTTTTTTGCTTCTTCTAAAGCTCAGCTGTTCCTTTGGACACGAACATGATTTTTTCTTCACCCTCAGTGTGCTGTTGTTGCGTAATAATGCACTTGAAGAAAAGAAGAAGACATGATTACTACGTTCAGGTCCCGTCATTTATTTATTTTCGTCTGAGCTCCTTCTTCCACCACCAACCAGCAGCATGGAGCATAAGCAAGGATCGAGTTTTGATTTTCCAACCTTCCTCCCCTTCTTCCTTTTCCGGGCCTCGTAATCTTGAAGACGTTTGTTGTTTGGGGTTAGGAGGGCTTTGAGCGTGGTGGTGGTGTCAGGTTTTACTACAACCAGCCCAGAAGATCTCAAGTTGTAAAAGTTGTAGGGCTAGCGTAAAAGAGCCTCAGGCTCCCGCTCTTACCCCAGCCACTTTCCAAATCTCCACAAAAAATAAGAACCCTCCTAGTCTCTCTGGCTCCAACAACAATATAATTGAAACCCTGGGCTTCCATCCTTCCTTGTAGAGAGCTCCAACAATACGAGACCCTAATAGTATTGTTGGGTCTTTGCAGGGAAGGCGAATGAATATTAATGAGCTGGTAA
This sequence comes from Ceratophysella denticulata, assembly GCA_034694925.1. Classification (NCBI taxonomy): domain Eukaryota; kingdom Metazoa; phylum Arthropoda; class Collembola; order Poduromorpha; family Hypogastruridae; genus Ceratophysella; species Ceratophysella denticulata. The sequence goes on from JAQFYT010001048.1 coordinate 2,563, forward strand.
TGGGGACTTTGCAGTTTCTTGTCTAGTCACTCTCTTGAAGCGTGTGGACTGTCTGCCCAAGACTAGAGAAGACGCCTTTATAAATCCAGAGGGTTGTTCACCCTTCACTTTTTGCACCCCTGGAACACTGGCAAATAATCGCTCGACTGGCTACTGGTTCAGATACTGGTTAAATCTCACGCGACTTCAATTTGCAGCCAGTCTAATTTATCATATCATAAATCCTTGTACATTGCTTTAGTAGTCACTTCGGTTAATACCTATGCAGTTTTCAATTCGGACTTCATGCAAAACTGTTGCCTCCATCGGTGCAGCACTAATTAGCGACAAATCAAATGCTAACTTCTGTTTCTTAGAAATTGGGATACCATTATCGAGTGTGGCCGGCCGCGTTTTCAGTGTCCTATTAGTATAACTCTGGTTTGGTTTGGTCGCAGATAAATAGTTATGTTAAAAGCGTTGCCTAGGCCGACTTGTAAGCACTTAACCTGACTTTTTGGAACCAAACCTAATCAGCAGTTTACGACTATCAAATCTCGGTAGGTTACACGCCATAATAGTTCCGAATTAATTAAAAAATATTAAAACTGCAAATTATTAGTACACCCTAAGGATGACGTCAACAACGCCATTAAAACAGGCCTGTCCAATTGTGGTCATTCTACGTAACTGCAATATTCTGAGCGATTACGGCGGAAATATGATTTAAGAAATATCACGCAAACATGAGACTTAATGCGTTTTAAAACACTTGTTTACTGTTAGTACCTAACGTAGTTTTACGCCCGCTCATGTATACCGTGGATGCATCGTAGGCACATTGCATTGCTTTTGTAGTAGTAGTGGCCTCATGTAAAGCCTATTAATCATGGTGAAGCGAGGATAAGGGGAATCCCCTTTTATCTTGAACCTTCACCCAGGATCTCTGTTTATGTCTTGAAGGTTTTAGAAACCTGATCAGGGATGGAAGAAATACAAGGAGACTGAAGTTCGGGTAACTCAACGTTGAAATACTCATAATAAATAACAAAATCTTGACTGACTGTGAAATATACCATGTACGGAGTGAAGGGGGAGGGAGGTAACTGTGTACAATGATGTTGTAATACTTTGTATTGTAACTACATGGATTGAGTTTCATTACCATAATGCATTTAGTGTCACTGATCATCGCTGTCGTACTTATTTAGCAAAAGAGCTACTGGATTTAACCTCAAACTGCTAAGATATTTACAATTTTATAATCTTCCGTGATATTCTATATCAAATGCTGGTTGTATAAGTATGCGTACAATCAATGCTTTGTCAAGAAATTACAAACGTATTGTTCCATCGAAGGCCGATTTTTTAGTATTTAATTGTATAACTAAACACTTTGGTTGAGTTATACTCCAGCATAGTAAGCTTGTTCCAGCTTTTACAACTTCTTATCAATGTTATCATTCGTTACACTTGAACTCGACGTTATTTCTCCAGAAGCTGACATAAATATAGTAAACAATTAGGAGAATGTAAAAAAGCTGTCAGTATTTCACCCTATCTGACTACTCTAGTGGGCTCGCTTCAGAAGACTCGGGGTCACACGATTTTACTACCAAGGTTACACTAGGGTTAAGGACACGACCCAGCTGCATTAAGTTAATCTATTTACTATCACATTGCAGCATGTGGACGACGTTATTGAGTTAACTCGGGTTCCTGCCATGACCGATTATACTGTAGTGTTAGTTGAGTTGAATAACAGATAATTTACGTTTGATGTACGTGTAAAGGTATTTACGAATTACTATAATACGAATAACGGCTTTATGTTCAGCTGAAAATAAATTCAGAGACCACACCAGCCTTCAAATCAACGTTATGCTATTCAACAACTTTATTGTTAATCGAATGAATAAATCGAAACTGGACTGGAATCAGAACAGGTGGTGACATTTATCTGTCAAAGTATTGTGATCGTGGGAGCTCGGATTTCATATCATCCTCACCAATATTCCTGTCTACCTCTATAATACGACATTCCGAAGTACGCAAAAATTCATCACTTGGAGAAGGGGTTGTGAATCTGTGTAGCTTAGTTTTGCAAGCTGGAAGGGGTGCGCTAAAATGATCCGAAGAGAAAACGCACCTTACCCCTTCTATATTTTGTATTTGGTAATTCTCGAAACAATACAGATCACTTCTAAGTCCCTCTAATCTGGTGTCCAGGTATTGCATTACATATTACAGTATTGGATTTTAGGATTGCGTGAATGAAACCGGCTCAAGGGAATTCATGAATAGGTAGGGCGGTAAATCGCGTCAGGTGTTTTGCAATTTTCTTCCGAGCTACCCCGGCAGGTTGAACCCTGCCCAACCCTCTTTGTATTCATAGCCTGGAAAACGCAATGTGCGGGATTGGCAGGCCTTTGATCTGCCCTTTGTACTACTGTGAATAGAAATGGATAGAGGACACAGGAATCACTATTCTTCCTCAATCAATCCTCCACTTTGTCTCTATTTGCAGAGTATTTAGGCAAATGCTGTCATTCATGGAAGGGGTAACGAGCGTGGGATACAAAATTTGAATACAGGTTGAAGTTCCTCCCGATTTATCTCTCCAGAAGCGCTACACAGAGTATTGCTTTGTGGATTTTTAAAATAACATTTTTTCAGGACGGGTTTCTTTCACACATATCCGAGAACAACATTCATGTGTAGTTTGCCAAGTACCATTTTCCACTGCCTATGTATTTATGCTGGCGAAAGTTACGAAATAGACCCAGAATGACAGTACACACTGCCTGAGGGTGCAAAGTAAGGAATCCACGAGGAATTAAGCAGAACCGCTTAGTTATAGATGTACAATACAAATAACATGTACATTGTCCTAATTATTTGTGAACCGTGAACCTAGCGCCATATTTCCAAATTATATATCCAAATGTTTTAATGTTTTATGCACATTCAATGTTTTGATCAATTGGGGAACAGGTGCAGCGGAAAATACGGATCTGATAAGACTAGGTGGGGTTAGTAATGAGCCCGAGAATTCGATGATCAGTATGGACTGACGCTTTTCCCTTTAGTACTAACACATTGTTTTACCTGGTTCCGGTAACTGGAAGTCGAGATAAGAGCCACTCTGCACCGAAGCATCATCGGATATTCCGATCCGATAAGGGTCTAATCTAGAGCAATCATGACATATGCCACGTGCTCCCGCTCTGCTCGCCCGTGTGGGTGACTTGAACCGGAACGCCAGGGCCAGATAAAATAGAACCAGTTGTGGTTACAGAATATGAGACAGGTAAAGGTAAGCGCAACAGCAGCGGTCGATTCATCCATATCTGTTTGTATCCATGACCTCTGGAAGAACAACAATGGTCGAGAAACACTGCCCCTTCACCTAATTTAGATTCACCCAGTGCATCATCTATGGTCCATAGATTCTATCAGATGAATAGATTAGGTGAATTTTACTCCAATATAAATAGTTTTGAACTTAGTCATCACTTTGAATTCGAATGCTGTCATCTGTTGAGTTTTATCCAGTTTTGATTAGGACCGTATGGCACTGACACCTCGACAGGTATTCAATCATTCAACCTAATTCGGGCAATACTTGACCACTAATTACGTATTAATACCCGTCAATTGACTCTACATCGCGTAAGTCAAATTATTTAACAAATGTACGCTTTGGTGGCATGTATCAAAGTGAAGTTTACTTAGGATTGTCGTTCTACTGATTGCATTTATTATAGAATTACAATATATCATAAATAAATATTAACATTTAATACTGCCAAATTCTCCTTTTGACGACAATTAAGCCCGGTTTAGCGTGTAACTACAAATAAACTATTTTGTCGATTTCAAATGCTTGATTGAAGATTGAACGGAGTTTGGGTAAAATCGCTTGACATATTACCTACACAGATACTAATATTTACATGCAACGCTCCTACAGATAGTCTAAGTCTATATATTGTCCCATTCAGGCTTGTTCAAAAATAGGTTTCATCAAGGACTCGAGTCCCGACTCAACTCCAGACTCCCGTCAACTCCTTTCAAAATGCTCAGCCAAAAAATGGTTGGGATTAATGGCTAATGATTGTAATAATAAAAATGAAGCGCATGGTTTTATTGTAGCCTCAAGTGGACTCATTTGTTACTTTAGACATGAATAGAAATAAACATGATTAAAAAATGGTGAGAAAAAGGATCGGACTTTTGCAGTTCTAAATTAAAACATTGGGAACATTAGCATGAATGTCGTGGAGGGCATGTATCATAATAAGCATATGCATAACGTCGAAGGGCGACTTTTAAAGGGGGGAAAATTTGAGGATGGGGGTAAACCGTACTCTATTAAACAGTTCCGGGTACATTGAGGTGCTCCGAGGCTGTGATGCGACCTGTCCGGAAAATAACACTTTTTCAGCCGTCTGTCTGATTTATATCGGGTGAGCCAACATCCGCCCATCCTAGAACTGGGTGTATGGTGCTTCTAAATGTGCTCTTCCGTCTTGTGCCAATAATTTCCATGTGAGGACGTGACTTGACTCCTAATTACTTTTTGGAACCGCATTTTAATCTACTTTAAAGAACTGTTGCAAAAAAAAATCAACACTTTTCATTCACGAAATATTCGCACAAATTTTATGAAACAAAATCTTCGATTGTGAACTACCGATGCGTCACAAGTGGCTGAATAATGCTATCATTTACCTTAAGCGACGATAAAATAAAACTTATCAGGTTTTGAATAGTACTTATGCTAATCAGTCAAGAATACTTGAAATATTTAATCAAATACAAAATAAAAGTGACTAACTGGGAGGTCGACGAAGAAAGTCACTCTTGAAATCATGGTTTAGTAAAAATTCTCTGCGTAGTATAATGAGAACTAGAACTTGTCACACTGATGGATGAGTGAGTGTAAATGCAAAAGAACTAATCAGAAACCCTATGCTGCTATTCTTATTTTCTTAAAACTTCACGGACCAGTCAGATTCAGACTTGAGGATGAGATCAACGAGCTTTTTCAACCCTTTATTCCCCTCATAACCAAATTAATTTAACACATGATGAAGGACCCGTGAAAGAAAAAAAATGTAATTTTAACAAAGGCGGCCTCTGGGCATCTTGTTAACCATTTTTTATCCACTACTCAAGTGTGGCTTCTTTGCTTAATGGGTTTCAAATCTGATTATTCGTGTAGGATCTCTTGCATTGTGCCTAGTATGTAGCAGCGAAATGTGGAGAACAGATTCGTTTATTTTAATATTTACCGAGGAGGACTCCGGGGTTGAGCTCGTCGAACCAGTTTCCAGAGTCGTGTATAACTAATGAGATTTCACCGTCAAAAAATCACTTGATTTTTATTTGATTGTGCTCACTTCCATTTCGGGTCTTTTCCCGACAGTCAGAACTTTACTCTTTTCTCTGCTTAATGACCTCATCTACGCCTCGGAGTCAGAATTGTATTTAAGCTAAAGTAGAATTATGAGAGAACAGGGCTCGGAGCGGAGTGGAGTGTTTCAGAGTCAAAGGGGTTAAGAATTAAAAATTCATAATATATTCTTTGGGCTGGGAGTTGTGTTATCAAATTGAATAGAAATGCCCTGAAGGATTGTTCTGGCTAGAAGTCATCATAACACAACACAGAGACAACATGGCATTGCCCTTTAACAATAATATCATTATATTAATACCTGTTACCCCTTCCATCCATCTATTCGGAAAATCTATGCCGTAGTAGTCACATAATTTAAGATTAGTCTGATAAATAGCATGATCATTCTCGTTATATTTATCGCGGACGGTATCCTATTTGCTACCAAATATTGCTAATCAGGCAATGTAGACATTGAATATCTTATAAATATTGATAACAAAATAATTATAAACAATTTTAACCAAATCCATGATCCTGTTGAAGCGACAAAAAAGGAAACCCAATGATATGCCCCGATCAGAACGTTCCGCAAATTCAAACTCGCTGCGTTTAGCAAAAGAAGAAGTTCCCGGCAATAAAGTTTCCCCGATAAAGCTCCCCCACTTCTCGCAGATTTATGTAACTTAATCTAACTTTAAGAATGAAAACTAACCTTAGCATTGAAAAAAAATTTCTTTCTTTTTCTCGAGAACTGTTTTGCAAGTTCTCGTAATAATATAGGCTTTAAACCAGCACAATATTTTGCCAAAGTATAAGGCTTTGAGTTTGAGCTGTTAAGGCCAAGTTGTGACAATTAGACACAAAAATTTGAGATCAGATGAGACTTGATAAATTGGGAGGTTCAGCCTACAGACCGAAGTGTCTCGAGGAATTGGTCAAAGCCTAGAAATCAATTGGTTATTGTCGACGGCATGAGGAGCTCAGCTCAGGTCGAAGTGGGTTTTCTGAAAAAATGCGAGAAAATGTAAAAACCCTGCAGCTACGACAAAGTCAGATGTGAATACTTTTTTGACTTGTGATTTTTACTCATTGCTTTCGGAGTTTAGTCATTGCGGGAGCAGGGTCGTGCATGAGGTAATTAATTAATATAACGACTTTTCTGTCTTTTCCCATCATATCTGAAGAGGATTTTTAGAAGGGAATCAAAGCCCGTTGTTGTCTGTTTTCAACTCCAAAGTCGTGGAAGTTCATCGATGATAAAAATAAAAACTGGACCTATTAATAAACAAAGGAAGACCCCCAGAAAATACTCCTGTCTCTTAATGACCGTAGGAAAGCAGAAGTGTTGAACGAAGTAAAACCAGGAGCCTAGCTCTGCATGAACATGCATAGGTAATGGAATGGAACTGCTACACATAATGCCGATGCACAGCCATGGCCCAACTCCACTGAAATAATGAGGGTCAAAACCTGTTTTCGAACACAAGAAAGTCTCAAGTGACAATTTTTCCCTCCTGTCCCAAATCGATTTCTCCACGGTTTGAAGAGTCTTTTTTGACTTTGGAGTATTTCCCTTTTGTGTGCCAATCCACTTTATGACTGACCATTTCAAATATTCAGAATACTAAGTACTTACTTGTGAGAACTTTTTATTCGAATGAATATTAATTTAGCTTACTCTATTTTTCTTTCTTGACTCATTTAGCATCATTTGCGCTCGTTCTTTACGTTTGATTTCTATTGCTCCGACTGCTGGAAACATTCCGTAGCTAACTCATGGCTTAGCAATTGTTATATTATTCGTTGCTTGGAAAACATGCAGCTTGACTTCTTTGTTTTGATGTCAAAGTTACCGGTTGAAAAACATGGTTTTAAAAATACGTGGTAAATAATTAGCCTGTCCAGCCAGAATTGAAATTGAAAGCTGCGTAGAGCATTTCTGAAAATGTTTTTACCCACTATCAACTTACATTTGAAGTGAGAATATCTGACACTATTCAGTTATGCGCCTTTAGATTGGCTTGGATTATATTTAAAGATCAGGAACCAAGAGAATTTCAAGAAGTAACAGATTATATTATATTCGTGTGATTGGGATTGAGTTTTTTAAAAGTTATTACGTTATAACTCGGAGAAAATATTTTTTAACGAGCTTATGCATGCATTTAGCTATGCATTGACACGATGTAGGTCATTCTCTAGATTTGTAACCTATCATTACGCATTCGTATTTTCTTGTTTTGGAAATTGATGATTAATGCTATACTTCCCTATCTTTTGAATGGTGGATGGTGGTTGGAACCGATTGACTGTTTGAGCGAGTCGTCAATCAGGGGTCCTGTCCTTATTGGTGATGTACCTGTTCTGTTGCATGTTGTTCTAAAGTATTGTAAAGGTACGTATGACTCATCTGCTCGAGGATCTTTGTTCCTGAAGGAAAGGTGACATGACTTATACTTTCAAAATTTGGATTTGCTTACCTGCCCATTTGTTATCTTCCCCTGAGAATGAGTCATCGCAAAGAGATCACATGTATATGTTTGTGCATGTACGTTTCCTGTACAGATATAACTCTACATACATATCTGAAAAGTTTAGAGATTAACTGTTTAAAGTTTGAATCCCATGGGAAATATTATTGTGTGGAAGTTGAAATAAACGGTTGAAAAAAAAAACCTGTGAAATACTATCTTATCCTATATTTGATATTATTCTTTCGAATAAACACTCATCCAGGAAGGAACACTTGACTTTGCAATTACTTGTAACTGTGTATGTACATTAAGACACGACGTAGGCTAGGTTTGTTTGAAAGCAAAATAGGACTGTCAATTGAAATCTGTAGGTAGTTGAAGGCAAATAATGTACCGTTTTACCAAATACGCATAGTTTAGGAATGATTCTTCATACCACACTAACCTAACCATATTGAAATGGCACTGCTTTTGGTTTTGTTGTTGCTCTAATTTAGAACTCTGGTCGTTACGATTTGTTCGTGAATCAGATAATTATGCACCTAATAAAACCGGGACTCACAAAGGAATAGGCGGGAGTTTGTAAGAAACACCCATATATTTTAATCAATTCGTAATATCTATAAAATAGTCATTACAAGAACCCCAAACCGTTCAAAATCTCCCACAGCATTGCTTTCTTAATATAAATTTAATGCCGTTCTGCTAAGTTAATGTCGCATATTAATAAGAACCCATGTAACCCATGGCTCGTGTAAAATTGAGTTCAACTTTTATTTTCATTTGGAATAAATTCGAATTCGAATATTAGCTTCAAGCATTACTGTATTGGTTGACTGGTAAACCTAGTTCCCATTTGGGCAATCAAATTCTGAAGATTCAATTTTTTATTACTCTGCACACACCTTTCAGATGTGATGCAGGGACGATGATGATGAGATAAGGGTTATCCCCTTCTGATCCAATCCAGCGTCATTCAATACAAAGCCCATTAAAAGCCCTGGCACTGCATGGGAATCCCTTTCTTCGACAAAAATGGAGAATGGAAAGAGAATGAAATGAATACATTCATTTACACCAATCCGCTAATAAAAATTGATGTGACATTTACGATGACTATATTAAAATCCTTCATCACAATAAAAAACGTTGAAGCCAACGAACGGTAACTCCTGGTAATATCAAACCCACAATAAGAAATATTTTTTATTCGTTTAACAACCCTAGATTCTATATTATCCGTCTTCGGAAATCTCGGATCTCCCGCATTGATTCCAATTCCCGGTTGTTTTCTGTTTTTTAATGGAAGTTGTTTCACTTTACAGGGACTAAAAGTAACTTTTCGCCGTTCCTCTGCTATGCTGGTATGGTACATACATACAAATACGATTTTTGGGTACATTTTTTTACAGAAAATTTTCGGTAAATCATTTAAAAAGGGTTCAAAACTTTGGAAGTTAAACATTCTTAATTTTGAGCTCGATTTTAAACTCTAAAGGTCAGTGCGCTCAATCTACCTGACCTAAAATTTCGATTAAGTGCTAGGACTGCTACTTATTGAGACCCTGCTACTATTCCAGCATTTTTCGTCATACCCAGCAACTATTCGAGACTGGCGGCTCAGATTCGAAGTTTTACGATATTCTACATGTTAGCAAATTAGACGAAAATATTTGCGCTGACATATTACATACAAATGGGATACAGATACTAACTTCACAAAGTGTTGATCCTTTGAGCAATTTCACATTTAGCTACTTTCGATTAATTTACTTTCCAGATCACGCTAACCCTGGAAACAAACCAACGGTTAATAAATAACATAACATATCTGTATTGACATAATTTGTCCGCGGATGCCTTAATGGATTTGTGCAGAGCATATTGTTTTATAAACGACGAAATCGTGTGACTTTTTGGAACAGCTACATTTTATAATTTACAAATCCAAAAGTGAAAAGAAAGCTCTCCGTTCACTCCCAATTGATTCAGAGTTTTGGCGTATAAAACCCCTCCTGAGCTAGATAGCGATCTACTCATTTCCAGTCTTTTCATGAGAAGAAAAGTAAATTGTAATCCTAAATCGAGCCGCTTCTGATCCCGTTATTGTTGAATATCAAAATACATTAAGAGCTTTTGCTTAAAAAATGAATTTCTAGTATTGGAACGCCGAATTCGAATGAAATAAAAATATTCCCATTCTTGGACTCGAGCGAGCCTTACCTGGTACGTATGTCCATTTCACTATTATAACTTAATAGCTACCGGTTTTTCGGATAGAAAAATCGGACTGTTGTTGTGAGAAAGGCGAGGGTTACTAAATAGGCCTATGTGGATTTCCCGGACCCTTACCAGATTATACATAGGTAGCTTCTTTCATTTCACTGATTTGCATATAAAGTCCACTATGCTTTCGTGTGCGTACTTCCACAAAAGTGAAGTGCGTTTGTTTGTTGAAAAGAGTCCTTTAATGGTACATGTGGGCTTGTCCGATAGTTGATCCTCACAATGAAAGATAAATGGCTATATTTGTTATTTTATAGTATTATAAATGATTGTTGATTTTTGTGAAGAAATAAAAACAACATAGTAATGTAAGGGATAACCCAACATTCAGAACCTTGAAGCTTCGTCCATTAAACCAAATCGTCAACACTTTTTCTTTCCTTGTGACAGAATTTTATTCTTTCAGGTTCTGGCTTTTTTATGTTCCTGGGAAAATGTAGGCAGGGCTCAAAAATGGTCAATCCAAACAGTACCTAGACTAAGTTTATAAAGGGTAATTAATGCGTACAATGTACAACGGATTGACATGAACAGATTGCTTGAAGTTGATATTCTACAAAAATGCGTACACTCAAATGTCTCAATTGCATGCGTGGAAGCTAATTTAGTATATTATTCACTGTAATTTGAGTGCAGGTAACAGATAATGATTCCAAAATTGCACGCTGCGTAGAGGTATATATTCAAAATCAAATATGCTAAACCGTAGTTAGAAGTCAAGCAATCTGCAGCGTGCGCCTAATTTGCATTTAAGTTAAACAGGCTTACAGGTAATTGCATATTAGAAATTATGTAAAATAATTAGTTCGAAGCAACACTCACACTCACACTTGAATTCAAATTACTTCATCCTCTGGAATGAAAGTAGTTAGTCAGCATGGGTTCTGCTCATGTTTACTTTAATTGCAAGTATCTCATTTTTGTTTGTTTCAGACAGGCTTGCGTGTTGGAAGGAAATTAGAAAAACTCACAGTAGCTAAAACTATGATTGCATCTTACCAAGTCTAAACAAGCAGTAAATCTAAAATATATCCCACAACCACTAACAATGTATGTATGTATAAGTGCAGTGGCGCTGTAAAGTATACATAGCTAAGAAGTAAAGCCAAGACACACATTTACACATTCGGGCAATTATGGTTTACGGTTTGTTTTGGAGCAAGCTACCGAGAAAGAATCACAGCGCTAACTACAGGGAAGCTCTACACCAATGATATTTTCATGGTAATTCAAGGTAAAACAATAAGCTTCTGGTCTTCGTTTTACTACTTGTACAGAAGCAGGTACGTTAATTTTGACTAAACCAAGTACCTGCTGTAGTTCTTTTTCAGCATTTACGGCGTAACTGGAACTGGAAGCACATTTCGTTAGGCTGTTGCTGTTAATAACTTATTACCCAAATATTTTTCGAGTACCTACTATACGTTAGGAACTAGAATTCGTTGATAATTATTTGACGGATTTACCATCGTAATATGCAGATACAATGGATGTACCAGCCGTTCAGCTGCAGTTCCTATAATGTACTCACACTTGACTTAAAGCTAGAACAGTGAATTGGAACGTGTACCTGATTTCGGTCATCACTGGCAGCACATTATAATCCTCTACGTTGAGCAAAAAGAGCTATCCGGAACACCTGCGGTGGTGGTGCTACGGTGCAATTAAATAAATCGACTTAAAATTTATAAATCCGCACCATGACGCAATGGGCGGACACTTCCAAGAATATGATCCTTCATCTGCCACGTAATACTCATAATAGAAGGTGCCTTGTATCTTGTTAATAATTATTTAGTAATATCGTACATATGATGAGCATCGCCAAAACCTGCATAGACAGTTTTGTATTGTGATATTGAGGATAAATTAAAATATGTGAATCAAGGTTTGATGTTTAAAATATGAATATTGAACTAGGTATTTAAGTTATGAAACCTTGAAATATGACAGATACATCCGGACCATAAATCCTTATTCAATGCGACTGTGTAAAGTGTAGCACTTAATATTTTTAAAAAATGGCGTGAGAGTGGAAAAAATTGTATCCGGAAAGCTGGAGAAAGAATCAAATGGAGGGAGACAGAAACGAAATATGGAAATTAAGTAGATGTCTTCTGCATGTGCATCAGGAAGAGATAATCAGTCTCTGGTTCGTACGTGACTCCACTCCTAATGAAACTTACTATTGTTTTAGACTGGAGTGAATGATGCACATCTCTAGTGAATGATGCACATCTCTACTTTTCACATCTATCCACTTCAAATTGGCAGACTCCGACTCTCCTCCAAAACATATTTTGCTATGGTTTTCACTATTTGAACTCAATCCCAAACAATGACTTCTTCAACTCCAGCTTTTAAATGCAGTGGTTACAGGGGGTGGTAGTTGAGGAGCTTCCCCTTTTGTGAGTCCGTTCACATGGAGCGTTGTTCTGGGAAAGCTTTGAATCTGCATAATTATAATTGCGCGTGTCAATTTCAAAAAGTCATTGTGTTCTGCAACATTCGATGAACTGCCAGTTAGCCCAAAGTGGCTATTTGCCCTCACTCACTGCTATGGGTGACGTATATGGTGAATAATAATAAAGTGCATATTCAGAAATTCTTAATTAATCTCATGATATTTAGATCGGGTTGCAAAAATGCGTTGACGAAAGGATGAGTACCACTTGTATGGGAAGCTTTCTTTCCTTGCTATCATATCTCTCAGCTGGTCGAGATATAAATTTCGTTCAATAAAACGTATAAGGTCCTTGATGCGTATTCAAATCACTTGTGCAATCGGAAATTCTGATTTAAAAAAAAATTAATAGACCCGCTGGGTTACATATTTACAGATATATTATCGAGGAGTCAATTTCTTTAAGAAAACTTACTCAAAAATTGAAACTGACACTAAAAGCAATGACTTATGCTTATGCCAAAATCGTACTATGGCATATATGATACATTGAACTAAAGCTTGCTTGGTTCATGTGTAATCTATTTGCGTTTGTTACCAAGCAACCACGTCATATATGTTGAATCTGGCTTCTTCCTACACGCGCGGAAGCAAAACTTGTATTGTGACTTTCATCCCAGTGAAGCCAAGGCGCGCACATTTAAATGTACGTTTGAATCACTCCTAAGGTTTAGTAATTGAGAACAACTAATCAAACCACTCTGAATTAGCTAATACATGAAACCATTTTTACACTTTTCAGTTGCAATTGTAAAAGCTCCCTGAGTAATTACGTAATAATACTCAGCACTTCATCTCAACTCAATTAAAAATTGTTCATTGGACGCATTCAAAGTCTTGCACTCTTCAACGTCATCATTCGTCAAAATTATTTTTTTAAATGCCATTTGGTGGGTAATGATATTTGAGCTCCATTCTCCAGCTTTCAATTCATTTCATTCTGAGGTAGTATTAGGCGTGGATGCTGAGGAAAAAGTTCCTTTGACTCACTATCACTGGCATTGGCAATAGCTCCTCTTGAGCATTCCTTTGATTGACAGACGAATGAAGTAATGCTCCTTGGAGGGGTCTCGTTCGATTTTTCTTGACCCGTTACCGGACTCAAGACTGGACTATTCAAATTCTCTACTCACTCCATGTGAATTGACCATCCACAATACTGATCACATTTAATCCGTTCACATGAACGCCTATTAGCTCTTCAAACCGCATAATGCCCTTTATTGAGGACTCTATTTGAATTCAGTGCGTCTATTTTTCTTGCATCATCCCTCAACGCCACTCACAATGCTGGGTGGTTGTGGCATAATGACCAGGATTTGAAAGACGAGATGGTGAGGTGACACGAAAAAAGTGTCATACACTAGGCTTAGCTATTCACAGAGTTTGTTAAAAGCGCCTACCTAATACGTTAATCTGTTCGTGTTAGATGCTATCCATTTTGTACTGTAATCTGGTGTTTGGTGTTTAACATGTATCCCGTAAGATTAGTGCATGTCGTTGCGGCTAACGGAATTACGGAACCACAAGTTCTACCACATCGCATAAGAATACTACCAAGCCTGGAATTCTAAATACATTTTCACAAATCACAAAAATATAATAATATTCCAGTGTAATTGCTGCATTTTTATTGTGGGCGAAATGCGAAACTCAGTTTTCCTGCAGGACACTATGCTGCTTAACGAATTCGAGGCTAGGAAATATTTTTGATTTATTGTTTCTGTTTGTTTGCAATATTTTGTCTATTTTTATATAAACAATCCTGCATTGTTTCCAGAAAACTGCTAAAATCAGTATCAGTATTGTGCAATTGATGCCGTACAAAATCACCGCCTGTGCCTCCAATTTACTTGTTCTCACGCTTCATGCTGCTGTTTTACTAAAAATCGGCAGCATTGCGTATTTCACGCTTTTATTTGCACCACGTTCACATGGATGACATTTCCACAACTCTGTTGTCAAATTGCGCAAATAATTATTTCTAAAAAACACCACCTTTCAGTTTTTCCTAAAAAAAAGTACAAAGCGTAAAACAAGTTACCATTTGTGGGGTTTAGTTTTACTCTCCGTGAAAAATTCGCAATAGTTTTATCTTCAGACCAAACCGGCTTACGGAAGGGAAGGGATGCGAAATTGTCCCCTCGGGAGAGTCCCTTTGCCAAAAATTGCAAAAGTCATATCATAATTCAGATCAATTGTGTAAGGGTCTTGTGGCTTGCCTAATGGGAAGAGACGTATAATATTGTCGTAACATAAACTTTTTGAATGCAACTACATATTACAAGGAAACGTGATATTTTCCAATAGGATTTGTTTTATTACGGGCATAAGATATAATGTAGATTATATCTAGGAGAAAATCCTACCCAATTAGATTCGCGAATTTTTTTCACACTGAGTGATTCATGTTGTTTTATTTCAGCACAAGAGCTGGAGAAAAAAATATCAGTTTCAGCATCATCAAACTGGTTGATGGGCTGATAGGTTCATTTATGGGTTTATGGGACCTTTGAGGTTTAGGATTACTTCTACATTGTAACTTTTAACTTATAACATTTTTGGTCACACCATGGCATGATATGTACCAGTTAAAGAGGGATTTTGGCATTCTGAAATTGGAAATTAGCAAACCTATTCATTTGGGATTTCGGAACCGCTTGTCGGTTGGCGTAAGTTTGGGAGTTTATCTAAATCTAAACTCGTATTTTTTGCAACACTTCGGGTACCCCAAGAATGTGCGTGCAGTGCAGTGTATGTATATGATTTCAAATTTCAGATGCTGTTGATTTATCTCAAATCAAGCCCCTTTGAATTACATTTAAATGGTACTAACTCAGAATATTGAGCAAGAACAATACCCAGTGTGCATTAAAACTGGAAACATTAACTGAGTTTTAAAAAATTCCCTATTTGTGTTACTGTGTTTTTCACAATGTGAATGAAGGATGCACACAGCACAAGAATAGGCAATAAAGTATCGCGTTTCAATGCAGAAGAAATAGTAAATTACTACCCATCACATAGGTCCAGTATAGGAAAACAAGTATTTTTGCGATAGACTCCAATTATGAAAAAAAGTGCATTGGAGTCTAACAAGCCAGGTCGTAACAAAATAGTGTGGTGAAAATGTCGAAACAGACATTATGAGCTCTGTGTTGATTTTTCTGGGACTGGGTCTGAATAGGAATTCAAGTTCTTCGTATTCTCCTCATTGGATTTTTGTTATTTTTGCATGAGAACGGGCACTGGGCCCTATTCATAGCTTGATAATAGCTACCGGTTCTCTGAGCTTCGGTCCAGCCCAAATAAAAATCAGGTGGAACTGGAAACAGTGGCTGATTTTTACAATATGCCTTAAATGGCTCTCATGCAATGTTCACTTTTTATCTCTCTGTGCAAAAGAAATGATGAACTTGTAGTATCTGTGTGTTCAGGACACTGCTTGGGCTGATAGGTTCACATCGTAAAGTATAGTTCGAAAGGGATCAAAAGGATTTTGGTTGCTCTCTTCACCAGCATGAAGATTTTTAAAAATTGGTTTGAATATTCAATGGAGATGCCTTGGCCTTATGTCTCCTTTGTCATTTCAACAAATACCTGAAAGCACTGAGGCCAGATTGATGCTTGGAAAAGATAAACACGAGTTAATGAGGCGTTGCTTTCGTTTGAGCAACTCATAAATTTTTTCTCAGGATAGTAAAAGCCAGGTAAT